>JAULBS010007076.1:0-25784 GCA_032355785.1 Symmetromphalus regularis | reverse complement strand
TTTATATGCACCGTCCCATAGACAGGACAGCACATACCATGGCCTTTGATGAACCAGTTGTGGACCACTGGTTGGAACAGAAAATAGCCAAAATTGCATCTAGATTCACTGAGAAGGATCGATCCGACGACCAACCAGCTCACAGGCAGACACGCAACCATATAAGCTACATTCCGCTCCCTTTAAAGAAAGAGTATGATAGATAATAGAGTCCTTATGGACGTGAACATTTTGTCATAATTAGAGCCCTCGGAAATTCATCATATTGCGACACTTTTAGTTAAAATAATAACAAAGTAAATATCCGATAATGATAAAAATGCCGTCACAGATCACCTTTACATTTTTTCACGACTGCATTTCTGATTGCCATTGTGAATTTTGAGGGGAGTAATTAAATAGTTTACCAGCTTTTATAATAAATGCCATCGTTCCTTGTAGGCATTGGTGGATGCCCAGCTGCACACACACTGCATTGTACGACTGCTGGATACTGCGGCAGATGTTGCCGATCTTGTGAGAACATTTACCAAGGCTGTTGCTGACAAACCAGTCAAGTGAGTAGTTGCTAATGTATTTTATAGTAAATTAGAGCAGATTTGTAAGCTATTTAATAAGATTCAATTTCATATCAAGTTTACAGTCTTTGAAATTCAGACAAATCTGTGACAGCTCTTAATTGCTGTTACCAAGTTATTTTTCTATGGGACTGCAGTGGTATTTTAAAAACAAATTAGAATACTACATGATATATTTATATTTTTGTGATGGCAGTATAATGCTTTTAAAAATCCAAATAGATTCTGGTAGAATTAAATGGAAAATGGGGCCTGTAAACTATTAAAAAAACTACAGACACTGAAAAGTATAATCCCACACGTACACGTCGTTGATTCTGGCCAATTCGTCTCCAGTTTGTGGATTTACACAATCACTCATCATCAGAATTACAAAAGACTTATTCAGGATTCCATATTAGCACCGAGGATTGCCAAAAAAGCATTGTCTTAATAAATGAAGCAAATTAACAAACCAGAGTCACTGTAATTGCAGCATTTGTTCTCGTGATGTATATTAAAATATCCATTAATTTCAGAAAAGATCGTCTTAACAATCCATTCAACTTTCTGGAGGAAGGTGTAGCTGGGGTGAAGGTAGACAAGAATGGCTGTGGTTTACTTAAAGTGTGGAAACATCAGCTATTACAATTTAAAAATCTGGGACCCGACATGGCCGATGCCATAATAGCAGTGTATCCATCACCAAGAATGTTAATAGAGGTGATTTGTCTTACAGAATTGTCTTTTATTAAGGAGTTTGTGTTGCCTTTTTGAGAATGTTACTGTTACATGATAAAGTCAGGGTAGAAATATAACAGTTTTGTCAAATTTGCACTATTACAACCCCTACAATTAAGAAAGTGTCCATGGCAAAATAAATGCTGTGGAGAAATAGTGTCCACAGCATTTTTAACATAAAGTTTACTTTATTTTTTATATTTAAAAAAATACGCCTTTACAAAAGTGTTAGTTGCAAAAAAGTGCTGTGTAGAAAGAAAAACAACAGCAATCTCCACGGCAATTTCAGGGGTTGCTATTATATAAATGTACATATTTTAACAAATAATAATAAGTGATATTTCACGGGAACCAGCAGCTCTTCTAGGGTGCTCAGGCCACTGAAAATATTTATTCATTTCTACCTCTATAAATAGGAAAGGATTGGTTGTTTAACAACAGCCCAGCACATTGTTTATTCAGTTAGGTGTCAAACATAGTATTTTGAAACTCATGATTTTCAGAGGAAATTTGCAACTGGCACAAAGGCTAATCTCTGATAAGCAGAAAGGTATTTTTATATGAGCTTTCCTAGTTGCTCAAAACTAATTTTGTTGCGAAGGGCACTTTACAGGAGCTAGAAACCCACCTGTTGAAAGAAGGATAATTTGTGAATTGAAGGATAATAGGTCAACTGAAGCACTGCTTTTCTCATGAAGTGTTGAGATGTTGGATACTGTGATGTACTTCATTAGAGTGATCAGAAGCCAAAGTCCTGTTTCTTTTTTGTCACACCTCTTATTTCTAATTTACCTTTGCTTTACAGTCCTATAGACATTGCTTACAGGAGAAAGATGCACAGAGATTGCTGGAGAATATTGTGGTATGTTTTCTTTGGCTCTAAGTCCTAAACAGTATTTTCTATAAAGAAAAAAAGTTTAAATCAGAATTGTAATTTTACAGTTAAATGAAACTTTCACTTGGGAAGTTATCTTTATAATAATTGTTAAAGAAGGTTACTATCATCCTTTTAAAATCTTTCAAAACATAGTTTATTAATTTTACAGTTAAGCAAGTTATTAGAATATATGCATTATTTATATATTGTCATCCTTTTAAAGTTTCCATTCTGAAGAGTAACAGATACTTGTTGACATTTTCATATTACTTGTAAAGTAAGATTATCACAATAATATTAATGACATTTTTATTATCTAGTCCCAGATGTGGCAAACCGAATTCATGATTTCAGCACCATTTTGTTTCAAATACAAAGGTTGGAGCCAGGAATTTTGAAAGGAGGATCACATGCTAGAAAGTTTGAAAAGAGAATGGAAAGTGAAAAAAATAATGTAAAACATTAAAGGGACAGTACTGGACTCTCTACAATCCTGTAGTTCCTTGTTTTATCAGAATGATTCCACGATTTTCTATTTGTTTTTGCAGGTAAGAAGAGGAGCAGGTGTTCTTGCAACAAATCGCAGAATTGGGAAAGAACTGTCCAAAAGAATTCATTCATTTGTCACCTCCTCAGATCCTTCATTTGTTATAAAGTGAAGGCAACAAATTGTAATTCTGGAAAGAGGCTTTCGTTGTTTTCTTTTTTACATCATCATGCCCAATTGTGACACAAAAAATTAAATTATTATTTTATGTGGAATTTTGTTTTTGATTTTACATATTTGTTGTCAAAAGTATTTTCTAAATTAGTGCACCTCCTCAAGCTGAGCCACCAGAGATGCAATGGATTATCAGATCGATCCTCATCAGTGGATATATTGGGCCATTTCTCGTTCCAACCAGTGGTCCTGAGCTGGTGTAATAATGGCCATGTTATGTACTGTCCTATGGAAAATGCATATAAAAAGATACCTTGCTGCTATCTGGAAAGGGTAGCCTATGTGGCAATAACACATTTGCTGTGAAGATCACAAGTTGTAAATACTGAGTTTGATACCGAACAGCCACTGATTAATCAATGTGCCGGGGTGATACTGAGTTTGATACCGAACAGCCACTGATTAATCATTGTGCTGGGGTTCCATTAAACAATCCTTTCTAAAATATTAAAATAAATTGATTTTATTTGGGATTTTAATTATCTAAATTTCTTTAAATTAGTGCACTTTCAATGGATGCTATAGTAGTTAATCATGATTATGATTATCTACCACATTTATTTTCTAGTCAAACCAATCATGTTAAATATGATCATATGACCATTTCTTTTTGTCAGTAGACTTAGTCATGTCTGACGAGCATTAGAAACCCACTATTATCACAGTTTTCTTTCCTGCTAGCAGCAAGGGATCTTTTATATACACTATCCCAGACAGGTTAGCACAAACTACAGTCATTCTCAGTACTGTGAGTTTTAAACAAACCACAAATATAGACATTATTTATGGGGAAAGACTGCAAATATTTTGGTATTGTTATATAATCTGACAAGTATTATGAACCTCCTATTTAGGATCATGGGGGGAGCAGGATGTAGCTCAAACGGTAGCTTGTCTGCCTATTAACCGGTCGGTTGTCGGATCGATCCTTCTCAGTTGACCCATCTGCAGTTTGGGTTATTTTCCATTCCAACCAGTGGTCCACAACTGGTTCATCAAAGGCCGTGATATGTGCCATCCTGTCTGTAGGATGATGCATATAAAAGACTCCTTGCTGCTTATTGGAAAAAGTAGCCTATGTGGCAGCAGCAGGTTTCTTCTAAATACATGTCAGAATGACCATATGATTGATGTCCAATAGCCGATGATAAAATAATAATCACTGTGCTGTAGAGGTGGTGTTAAATAAAATAAATATCAGGATCATGGAGTTTTAGATTTTGTTAAATGAACAATTAGAACAAACATTACTTAAAACATTTATTAACAAACAACCAAACAAACAACATGTAAATAATAAATTAGTAAACACATCTGTAAAATTATAATCTAACAATCTGTGTTTCCTTTGTGTACACTACAGGCCATTTGCATCAAGAGAATGATGAATTTACATGAAATGGTAAAACCCATATCAAAATGCATTATGTTTGAAACCAACACCACATGAGATTTTAACATTTTTATTCAGTGTTAATCAAAATATTTCTTAATAAATTGCCATCATTTTAAATAATATAGCTTGTCTTTTTTGAAAGAGGGATGAAGGTAACTGAGAACAGCCACATGTTGACACATATAACTAAGTGTTGTTTTTAAGTTTTATCTCAACTTTTCAATATGTACAATATAAACAAAAAATTTAAAATGTTATTTTGCCAGCAATTGTCTTCATCTTTCAATCAAAATGAATGTTTTTAAAAGCTATATTAGATTTTAATGGTAATTTGTTAAGAATTTTTTTAATTTAAAATATTTTGTTTTAATAAAGGTTTTAGCATTATTTATTATTGAGTTAATCTGCCAATCTCCTTTTGATGCAAATAGTTTATAAACACTATTATTAAGATACGTATGACATGATATTGATAATAAAACATTTGACTACGTGTCAAAATAACCAACTGTTTGACATCCAATCATGGATAAATCAATGTACTCTAGTGGTGTCATTTAACAAAAACAAACAAATCTGGGCACAATATTTTACGCGAACCTCCGTTCTGATCGCGTGTCGATTACGCAAAATTAAATTTACGTGAACCGCAAATTGGTTACGTCGTGACCTGTAGACGTTCAGAAATTAAAACATGCAAATTTCACGATTACAGGAAGTTTATTCACGCAGATGTACTACTAGTATTCTGACCTATGTTTTAAACTGATTTTTAGATACTTGATGCGCAGCAAACCAGTAGAAAACATTATAATGCGACACTTGTCACCAGTCTAAACTACAATGCTCAGTAGTCTAGCCAGAAGTTTAAATGAAATATAACAGACTTTTGGGGACTGCTTAACTATCTGCTGCTATTTTATCTTTACGAATATAAAGAAACTGTTTCAGAAATTGTTTTGTTTTGCATTTTGTTTTAACTTTATGTTTGAGCTAACAATTATGATTTTAAAACAAAATTTTACCATAACTGAGGTAACCGAACAATTGGTTACCTAGGTAAAAACTACGTGAACCCACTTCCGGTTACCTCACATTTTGAAATATTGTCCTCTGCAAATGATATAGATGGAACTACTTGTACATGGCTAATGATTATGGATATATAATACTACATGACTATACAAGTACTTCTAAAACATGCAGTAGAATAGCTTCTTCGTTAAAACATTATTTTGGAACTGTCTTCAAATCTAACAATACCTCATTACCAAAACATGTGAAACACTGGCTACACAAGTATTTGATAAAATACAATAAAGAATAATAACATGAAATAAAACTTATGTATCGTCGGGTGCCCTGTTTCGGTTTGTGCATAAATCAAGCGTAAAGGTATGCTTTGTGGAAGATCTATGATGTCGCCGTTTTAGCGTAGAAAATGTAAACAAACTGCTATCACATACGCAAAAGATTTGACAAAATAAGCACAAAACAAGTCAGTAGTCCACAATTCAAATTGGTACACATCTGAATTTAGTATATTTCTTAATACCTTTTTAAACGTTTATATAAAAATCCATAATTTTAAAATAACTAATAAAAACAATTTACTTGTCAGACGTTGTATTGTCGTCTGGCAGCTCAAATCGTGATTGCCATGTGCTATATTTTCGCAAGTTCCTTTACAGACCATGGCCACAAATATACAAAAAGCGTCATTGTTTCATGAATGTGATTCAAATGCAAAATATTGTACTTTTTACAGTAATTAACCATTTTAAATCGGGACTTTTTGTTTCTACAGTTTATAAAATTATTAGCAACAAATGTTTTATTGATTTATTTAGAATAAATTTTAACTAAATAACTTTATTGTAAGTGTTCCCAAACAAGTTTTTTTTTAACACACTTCATTTAATCATTTAAAAATCAGTTTAAAATTATTTATTTGTGTATTTTTGGTGAAGACATTTTACAACTCAACAATTGTATTCCATACTATTTTGGTTTTCATTTGTAGCAGTGATCACGTTATTCTAGTCATCCACTGAAACAGGTTACGTAGTTCTCAATACTGACCTCAGAGGGTTGCTATTTGTTATTGTGCCCGAGTTTTCAATACTACCGTGAAAAATTCAGTTCAGTACACATTATTTGAACAGAAACTCTAATTAAAAGATAGATGGTCATATAACCAAAGCATCAGTTTTAAAATTCTTGTAATTTTCAATTTATTGCTTATACCCACCGAAACTGGTCACCCTACGATACACAATATTTCTAATAGAATTGTTTAAATTAACCCTAATTCCTGGTTAACCATCTGTAATACATAATAATGTATTAGCATTGTGGCCAGTCACACATTTTTGATATTACCTATTTGAATATACCACATGCATTAAGAATGGGGATAGGTTAAGGCTGCACACAAATACATAGCTGTATAAATTATTAAAATGTTGGATAAAATCTAAAAAATAATCATTATTATAAGTGTACTAATTTGTGTGGGAGGGGGTTAGGTGGTCTGAAAATTAGTGTACAAATAGATATAATTATTATAAACATCCTCCTATGGTATGTATATAATGATCATATACACATGTACAAAACTAAAATAATGTTTTGATCCAATGGTTACTTATGACTACAAATAATGCAATATGTTTGTGGTGATACATTAGGCTATATCCTACATACAGAAAAAACCCCATATTAAATGGCCATCTTAGGGTTATCTAAAAAAAAGTGCCTTCTATAGATGAGTAACAAATGATTTTGAACTTGAACAGGTAATCTGTTTACTGTAGCCATTTATGCAGGTTTGACTGCTGAAAGTAATAAACATATAAAAAATTTTTTATATGAACCAAATGTATATGTAAAATGATCATGGGTACAGCCAGTAGATGGAAATAGGGGATGCAGCAGCCTTTCAGACTGTTAACTGGGTTTTTAAAAAAAATATAAATAATAAAATCAACTGAAACAAATCAGCATATATTAACCAGGAAATACCCTAAACAGCATCTGTACTAGTTTCAAAATGTTTCATAATGAGGACCTTCACAATGGCATTGTATTTAATGTCTGTATTGACCGGAATTTATCCAATCTGTATCTCCAGCCTTGAAATTCAGACAGTGTTGAGAAAGCACTTATTTGCAATCACTAAGTCCTTTTACTTTAGCACAGCAACACGAATTCCAAGAGTGAGCATACTGCATAATATATTTATAGTTTTGCAATGGCAGTACAATGTTGCTGCAAACCAATGACAACTTTTACAATGGCACTGCTCACTGTCACCATAAATTTCAAGGGATGTATCCCCCCCACACACATACACACTAACCTCACCCTCAATTTTAAAAATCTGACTGCATACTGCTTAACATACTGTTACATAATTTCACTAGAACACTAGTAAACAGCATCTATCTATGTCATGCAAGGATCTTTGAAAAGACATTTATAATATTATAAAGCTTAAACATAAGCAACAAAAACAAATACTTTTGCTAGGATAAGTGATTGATTGATTTACATTTATTACAACGTGTTCGTGTGCACGACTGACTAGATTAATCTATAAAGAGAAATCAATAAATTAAGTAGTACGCTGAAATGAAGATCACACACTTGCACCTTCAGCTCATAAAATCAATTATCTAACCATAATATCATTTTAAAGAGAGTTATAATTGTTATTTTTTACACATTAAAAATCCAAGTTATCTTAGGAAAAATTCTCCTAAGACCTGGGGAAAATTCTTTGTTACAAGACACCTGAAGATATTCATACTTTTATTTTGTCAAATCAATGAATGTATTTAGAAGAGATAAATATAATATTTGTTTCAGAACCCAGACCTTGAGAATATAACACTTGTAAAACATTCACCTAAAAAAAATGGTGACTGAATTGTTTACACAGAAACCATAATTTTTATCATAAAATATTCCAGATGATTCTGTTGTAAATGTAAACAAAAATTACAGTAATTATTTGAATATAGTTTAATGAAAAATAACATTTACTCAGCATATTTATAAGCTTTTGAAAAGTAGCCTGATGATATAATGCAAATTAGTAATGCATTAAACTTACGTAACTGTCCACCAGATATTGTAAAGGAACTAATACCTTTATTACAACATTAACAGCATCACCAATTATCTGAAATAAGCCATGAAGCTGTGGACAATAAATCAATAAATTGTCAGTTATTACCCTGTGGTATTGAGACTAGATTAACTGCTGATATAACACTTATTGTTTGACATGTATGATAATATGACAATGTTCGTTACACTAGTCAATGCCACCAATGCAATAAAGCCTTCAAATATGACTTAGTTAAAAAACCTGGTCACCAATGAAAGTATTAAGAAATAAAATACATTTTTATAGATGAAATAAAAAAGTAATAAAAAAAAAGTTTTCTGCCTTTTTTACATATAAAAATAATAAAAATAAAATAAAAAAGGCTCTTGGTAATCTTCTCGTTCATTATGAAACTGTGTACATCAAATTCTAGTGATACTCAATATATTGGTTTAAATATACTGAGTGATAAAAGAAATGTGACAAAACACAAATACTGAAATAGCATATATATATATACATGTATACTACTAGTAGTAAATAATTCCCTGGGTAATTTAAGGAATTCTCTTCTTTTAAAAACAGTTTTAGCTCAGTTCTATTGAAATTTTCTTATTTCTCTTTTTATATAAATATTTATTTTAAATGTAACACATTTCATTATTTTGCACCTCACTTTTCTTTTATCACTTTTATTTATCTTTTTATATAAATATTTATTTAAAATGTAACACATTTCATTATTTTGCACCTCACTTTTCTTTTATCACTTACTATTTTCCAAGACTGTGGCTGCAGTTGAAATTATGCACATACAAATGTACCAGTAATTTACACACACATGTACCGTACTAGCTTTTTATGTTTAGAGAGAATATATTTTTAGACTTACATGTAGTACTGAGCTGATCAGTGGTGAAAACTGTCCGCTAATCCGTGTAATTCCATGTATTTTTTTCTCCACAGGATCGATCTTGTGAATAGTCTAAATCCGATGAGATAATTTTGAAGGAGGGTGAGGTCTATTTTGTTTGGCTGTTTCTCTTCTAAGCAATGAAAAAGAGCCCGATCTCAGGCAGAAATGTTTCCCGGAAAATAAAAAATAGTTTTGAAACAGCTCCTGTGAAAAACGTGAACGGTCTGCACTCGGTATTCTATGAACGATCACGCTTTACTTCAGTTTCTCGCAGATCACTTCTGCTATATTCGACATTCTACAGAAAATTGCAAAGCAATGAGGATCTCTCGGCTCTTATTGGTTGAGAGCAGTCACATGGAAATCCAAAATGGCTGCGCCCATAAGCTAGTATCCACAACATGACCATAGCTTCTAAAATTCACTTTAGAGACCATTTTTATTCAATGGAATTCGGCTACAGGATATGGATGTATATATTATAAAATAAATTGATAAGACAGACAAAAACAAATTTAAGTAGAAGGATCCTCAAAGTTCACCAGAATGCACCATTTTCCTGTGTATTTAAAAATAAAAACTATCTTGGGAGAGATCACCGCCCACTCCCAAACCCTCCCCCAGATTAGTAATTCCCATGTTTTGTTTGTAATCTTAAAACCTCCCTATGAAAAGAAATGATCATTCATGTTGCTTTTCCATTGAATGTACCTCTGTTTACATCAAAAAACCATTTCAGCTGTTTTTCTCATTTGCCATTCTCAGCCCTATTTGATACATGAATATATGATTTAACCATAAAAGTTGTATTATTAAACTGTTGTCTATTTAAACATTGATTTTATAACAATCACTTTCACTATGAGAATATAAGATAATTTGTGAATACACATATCTAGGAGTAGGATGTAGCTCAACTGGTAGTGTTTCCACCTGTGAACCAACTGGTTGTCGGATCGATCCTTCTCAGTGGACCCATTTGCAGATTGGGCTATTTTCCATTCCAACCAGTCATCCACAACTGGTTCATCAAAGGCCATGGTATGTGTTGTCCTGTTTGTGGGATGTTGCATATAAAAGACCCCTTGCCTTGGTGGAGGCTGCGGGTTTCCTCTAAATAAATATGTCAGAATGACTATATGATTGACATCCAATAGCCGACGATAAGATAAAAATCAATATGCTCTAGAGGCGTCATTAAATAAAACAAACTTTACATATATCTAATTAAGTAGCCTGTGTAAAGCACATTAACTATTGTAAACGTGGCAGAACCACATGTGTAGTCCTAAGTCGATTACATGCAGTTAGTAATTAAATACGGAAATCAATAAATACCTTCCAAAAGAAGCAAGTTTAAACAAGACGGACAATATTACAATGTTAATTTGTTTTGCAACAAAATCTTGACATCAAATCAAGTTGTAATGTGTTATCTGAATCAACATTATCTAAATGATCAATTACATTTAATCTGGTCATAAAGCAGAATGTATCAAATAAACATAATTTAAATTTGAAGTTGTTAATACAAGAAAGGTTTAAACAAAAGAAGAAAAATGAATACAAGAAATATAAATTTTAAATAAATTAACCATGCTTGAAAATGTTTAATCAGTTATTCCATATTGTCTGAAAAGGGATAAAATTAAATTCTTTTCAGGGTAAAACTGAGTGATGGAAATGACACAATGTATACCTGGTTATAATAAATAAAATGTTGAATCAAATGATGCTATACAATATGAATACTGATATAAATAAACACTATCACATGTATCTCACAAAATATGTAATAAAAAGCACTAATACTATACACCAAAAAAAAATACATTCATGCTCATAGTCATACACACCAACAAAAAATGAAATTATCAATGACTGAAGTGATCCATTGATGAAATGTAAAAAAACAACCAAGTGTTAATGTCTGCTTTGGGCAATGTTGTTTGATATAATTTAAATAACTCATGAACATTTAACTGCTGTGAATCATTAAAAAAAAAAACTAGAAATTTGTCTGTGCAATTAAGAGTGGAACATTTTTGTATTAAGTCACAACTGTACTGCCATACTGGATCATTAATACAAATTATAGATGTAACAAGTTTCAAACTTTCATTATATGGTACATGTACAATGAATGAGAAGTTAGCATGATGGGAAAATGTACAAGGACGTGTGTGACTGAAATTAATATCCTTTCAAAGCATGAAGATAATTACATAATGTCATTATTTTTGTCAAATGATGAAAGAAGAAGCAGCAGTTCAAAATCTATACATACATGTACCTTGAACATTTTATTTTTTATTTCGAAGACAAATTGAGTTGGTTAGCCCTGAATAACAATATAGAACAAAACAAGATGAATAAACAATATATAATTTACACTTAGGAGATGATTCCCACAATTTATTTTAATTAATCTTATTGTCAAAAGCACTGATTTTTTCAAATAACTGATGAGGTATATACCAAAAAAAATACAAAAAAACAAAGCCCCCTCCCTCCAAACAATTCAATTATGTTGGTTAATCTCACTTCTAATAATTAACAATGGAATAAATATTATTTTAATAATAAATACTGGTTCAGACTCATTGTGTTACATTGTGATAATTTCTGAGTATATCTGTTTGAGTCTTACACAATCTAATGAATCATAAAAGTATACCATCAAAAGAATTGCAACATTTAAACAAAAAACTAAACAAAAACTGCCAACACCACCTTCAAACAAATATGTGAGTATTCATTCAGCTGCCATGCAAATATAACTGTGTTAATTAACATTTCAGCTGATTGTCAACAAGATGTGCTGCAATTTACAAATGCTCTATATTTAATTATGCTAATTGGCTTGACTAATACCATTAATCTGTCATCAGCCCCACATTAAAGAAATCAATAACGATTAATACACCATGATCAATCCACATTATATCATTCTTTATCATAGCAATAAGGAAATGATAAGCATTACTAAATTATTTAATTATTCTTATATACATTAACATACAATGTGTGATAATTAACTTAAACTGAGAGGCTAGCCCGATAATGAATGATGGTTCATTATAAGATTATTATGATTACATGAGTACCGTTCTTCAGATTAAGCTCTATGAACTTTAAAGGTGAACAAGAGTAAAATAAAACTTTAAATAATCCAATATCATTTTCTTTGCATCTGACATATATACAAATAGAATCAGAAATAATGAAATTATACCAGTTTTAATAGTTAAGAAATAACAACAACCTGAAAAAGGCACATATTAAAATACTGAAATGCAATATATTAAACACAATAAAATTTGTTTTCTTTTAAACAAAAAATCTTCAATGAGATAAAAGTTATAGTGTAGAGAAATATAAAATTTGTAACATGAAATTACAAAGTACCTAATGACCTCAACAACATGTACATGTATGTATTATCATACATATTTAATAGAACTATAAATCTTATGCCCAGGCTCCTAATTTAACTTCTTATACTTCACCATTATGACATACTAATGGATTCTTTTTTAAGATAAAATTAAATATAAGATCTATGCAATGCTTTAACTTAGTACATCATAGTTATGGTAATCCATTTTACTGAATGCAAATATGGATTATTTGTGGGGGTTTTAGCAATCTTCTAAAATTTGTAAATACCAATGAACAATGTTTGGGTGAAAAATTAAAGTTCAGTTAAGAAGTTCTTGTTTGCTCACCTATAGAACCCGCACAAATCTTGTCAAACCTAGCACATGCCTGATGAATAGTTGAGAAGACTACTGTATGTTATAAAAGTTCTACATGATTTCACTCATACTCTCTAAAAGGTGATCACTGAATAACAATTATATTAGTCATGATTAATTACAAATTAATTTTTTTTTGTTGTGCAAATGTATTTTGGATCATCTTAACTGATGTAAATTGAATGCCCACTTTCAACACTGAGCCCTGATGCTTTATATTTACAGCAATTTGTATAACTTAACATAAGTGGAAAGGCATAAACAGAAAAGTTCAGACCATCTGTATAATATCCATGGTTCAGACCATCTACTAACTAGTATATCTTTTCCATTGCTTAGACAAGCTCATCTTTTCCATGAATTAGGCCACAGATCGCAATACACAATAAAGATGTTCTGTATATTGTAAATCATGAAATTATTATTAAGGCATTGTTTTAAATTTATCAATTAATTATTGTATCAACATAGTAATCACACTTTTTGCATTAATGTTTTGCAAATATTAATTTCATAATTTACACTACTTTCTTCTGAAAGTATGTCACCATATTAAGTACAATGTACATCCCTGAAAAATAATTTTTGGTCTCAATTTGCAACAATTTAAGAAGTTTATATGTTATTTCTGGAGGAGTGTTATTTGTACCATTAATCAAGATCCAAGCTCACATCACGCATACAGCTTCATCTGCTGCTGAACGTCGTCCATTGACTTGATGCCAAATTTATCTCCCTGTTCTGCCATGAGCTTAAAGATGTATGCTAGTTGTTCACTCTGCACTTTCCGCTCCTCATCTAGCTGATCCTTAGTGAGGTTTTCTTGAATCTTTTCATTGGTAACCCTCTGTTTGACACGCTTCACTTCACCTTGGATGTGGCTACAGTAGTCCAAAGGATCTCGTCCAGACAGTCCTTGTATTCCATCTTCATCTAAAAATATAAGTAAATGCATATACACATTTAACTACTTTCAAACCGTACGTCTGTAATTTTATTATGACGTGCCCACATTCATAACGGTTCGGGCATGCCACCCATGCCCCTCCCAAGCCCAATGTCTTAACGGAAGAGCACATGGCCTGAAGGAGGTAAAGTTTCAAAGTAAATACATAACTTAATATATACATAGAAGGGCAGGTCTAATGGGTTGGGGATATGGGTGCATGTAACACACTCCAGGGGTTGCCTATTTACTTTTCTATGAACTTCGAACATGGTGAGTATTTCTAAGCTCACTTTAGTAGGCCTAGAAATAATATTTCTTCTCTCCTGTTCAAAATGTTCTATACCAATCAGTTTGTGCCAGACATTGAAAAAACTTGTTCTGGTCACACAGTTTAGGAGGCCGTACCTTCCGGAGTGGCAGTTGACCCAATAAGAATCTCCAATGTGTGCCTGTGGCCATCCTATTGAAAATTCTGAGCACTTCTTAATCCAATGTCCCCTGTATGACAGGCAACATATTAAATTGCTATCTCAGTATTTGGTAATTCACATTTTAACTAGTTATCAAATTATCATATTCAAAATGGTTCAACAGTTCATAATTGCAAGCGAATGTTTTGGTGATTTTTGATAATTCTTTCTTTCATTCATTCATTCATTTTCTCTCTCTCACTCTTCCTTTCTCTCTCTCTTCTACTCACACATATTCATTTTTTTTTGGTGTCATATTCAAATACATTATGTACAATGTAGGGCGAGACCTTAATATAGGCATTGCCTGTTGGTCAATCCCAAATGTGAATAATTTGTATTGTTAGTAAAATATTGTCTAAAAAAAGAAAAATCTCCCTTTCACTTTCAATTTTTTTACTCCAGAAAATAGCATATAATAACCTCAGGGTTTAATTTGTACAGTAAAGTTTGTTTTATTTAATGAACCCTCTAGAGCACATTGATTTTTATCTTTTCATCGGCTATTGGATGTCAATCATCTGGTCATTCTAACATTTTTTAGAGGAAACCCACTGCTGCCACTCTTTCGGACTTTCCGATAAGCAGCAATGGGTCTTTTATATGCTCTGTCCCACAGACAGGACAACACATACCATGGCCTTTGATGAACCAGTTATGGACCTTAATTTGTATGTTTTTGAGTAATCAACTGTAATCGCACGATCAATGTAACAGAATGATATTTTACCTTGGTTACGTTACTATTAAAATCAACCAACAATCTTTCAAATCTTATCTGTTTATATATTTTTAAAAAAGAAATCTCTACCTGGTCGGATGTTGACATTTTATGAATTCGTATCTGGGATCGGTCGACTTTTAGACAGAGTTACAGCATAGTTGTTGTATTGTAAAACATACGTCACGTGACTTTCTAAATTTACGCAGACGACACAATGTCATGTTTGTGAGCTCTGCCAGTGACAATTGCTGCTCATTTTGGTATGTATTGATGATGTATTGATAGTGAATCTACAATGCCAAATGAGTGTTGTGTATCACTCAACCTTTTAAAAAGTTAATTTTTAGCAAATTTACACTTTTTTTTCTAATATTGTTTTCCGAAAGTAAAGATTTGTATTTTTGTAACATAATTATTCTGATGTCATGGTTCACGTGTGCACAGATTCATTGTAAAAAGCCATACAAAAACAGTCCGGATCTAGGTACAGCCCGGAAACTGATTATAAGCGATAGTTATTTTAAAATTGTTTCCAACTGTAGTACACCAAATGTTTTGCTTAATAACACTACTTTTTGTGTAGTTTTAAAGACAACCAGTCTACAAGGTGGCAGTTTTTGTTATGATCACTTTAGCATGCTCTACTGGTAAATCACTAAATCAAATATGATGGCCAAAATTCCAAAGTAGTATATCATGACAAAAAGAACTGATTTAAGCACAGATGTAAGTAGTCACTAATAGGTGCTAGTTTCTTCCTCTTCTTTAATTTGAAGGATTTTTGTTATCTTTTTTAAATCTGTATATGTGACTTGCTACCACAAAAGGAGTCACAAAGCACTATCTGGACATTTTGAGATGTTTATATCACCAGAAACTAGGACATGAGATGTTTCTAATGGTCAAAACTGTATTAAAATATCTAATTTGGTTATGGAGTTATAGTTATATAAATTAGGGAACCCTCTATTGAGTGGAAAAACATAGGGGTGCAATTTGAGAATCAGACAATGTTCAGCATGGCAAAACACAAGGGTTATGTTTCAAATGCATAATTAACTCACTTCAAGTCAAATTTTATAAAAATATCACAGCTACATGTAGAAAAATGGTTGTAGTTAACACCACAACAACAATCTCAAAATCGTCAATTTTGCTCTCCCCGTCTCTTTTGATGCTAGCTCAGATTCATCTCAGGTAACATGTGATCCATTTTGTGGTGGCAGGTCACATATTTGAAACCAATGGAGGACAAAGAACTGGTGAAAAATATCTAACCTTTTGCTTTCTTTTCCTTGGATTTCTCCAGCTTTTTTTCTTGCTTTCTTTTATCCTTTGCTTCTTTTTTGTCATCTAAAATGGACAAATTTCATTTTAAAAAACATTCCACCTACATTTATACATTTTTCAAATTAATATGCTTCGTATGTGTATTACTAAAGCAGTCAAATAGCAAAAAGTGCCTTAAGAATAAGTTTAATGCCGACGAAAGTCACACATCCACATGATAGCTCACTTGAAATCTTAGTGTCTAGTGTATCATAGGCCCTCATGTGATGGCCAAATGTAGTCACATTTTTCATAAAATCAGTTCATGTTACACCTATCATTTTATTATTTTTGAAAAAAAGACATGAATAGCTATTTCTTTTATTATTTTTATTATCAACAAATGTATTACAATTATGCTAAATAACATTTTAATTCTATTAACATGTAAAATATATTATATTTCAGGTAAAAATGACTAAAATTACCAATTATGGTTAAAAATCTAATAACAATTCTAAAAAGAAATCAAAAACACTTTCACCTTTTTCAAATTAATTTTGTAACATTTTAGAAAGTTAATACAAAAGGAAATCTTTAAAAAAAAACACTTTAAAATGATTTTTTTTTAGCATATTTTAAGGAGTTGTTGGCCAGAGTCTGAGCAAATTTCAGCCGTTTTTAACAGGACCTGTTTTAACTGTGATAAAAGTATGAATACCGAATATTCTTTTTCGTTCACTTTTCTGAAAGGAATTGAAAAACATAAAATGGCCACCATTTTCCAATATGGCTGCTAATTAAAATAAAACATTCATTTTCGACACAGAAATGAATGTAGTTATTTGCCCAATAATTGTTGTCTTGATGTCACTACATACATGTTTCAGTTCATGCTGCATCTGATTCTATTTATGTTTAGTTCCTTATTACCATTTTCAAAAAGACAAAATACTGTAATATTGCTTCATGGTGGAATCAAAGTATATTTTAAGATATTAAATGTATAGTAACAAACACAGTGGATAATGTGGTGACTTTTGCTGCTGTGGACATAACATTAAACATACATCAAAGAGATTGAGGCAGTCAGGGATATAATTAACTAATATAAGATGCAATTACATTGGTCAACAGATGTGAACTATTCCAGTTTATTTGATCTGATGGACATCTGACCCATCCTTGCATGTGTATGTACTTAGGAGAAACACTTAACCTATAATGTTAACTTTAAAGACTTTGTTTAAATTATTTCTATTTAATACATTAAAGTATTTACATTATTTTTGTGAAATATGATGCTATAAAGCTGATAAATAGAAAGTTTACATCTTGAGTTTATAAGGATATATTAAAAGTTAAATGAATATTATTTTTATATTTTGAACTAGTATAGGCCATTATCTCTTGTTGTATGTACACAAATGTATGTCAAAATACTGGTTCAAATTATTGGATACAAAGAAATTATTTTACATACTGCCTTTATAGATAACAAACTCGGGTAAAACAGTTTAACATCATTGTGTCAGTATAGTAGGGAAAATGAGATGTCAGGTTTAGATTAGATGTAGACATCTATAGATTGTTAGTTAAATATGCAACATCAGGCAACATCAGGCAACATCAGGCCAGGTTTGTGTACAGGGAAGTTCATCTTGCAAATATATAATGAACACTATGTGTCTGCTTGTGCAGACACATAGTGTTCTGTCAACAATATGGTTCTTGGTTCTTCTTTTAATGGATATAAAGACCAATCACAGTCAAACTTATCATGTACATGTACTTACAGATTGACAACTGAGTAAAATAATCACATTTATCAAAATGTACCAATGAATATAATGCAATTATTATTTTCAGACTTTTTAGTGACATGTTATACCTGTCACTCATGACTTTATTAGTACTTGAGGAAATTCATATAATTATCCTTTTAATAATACTGGCCCCAGTGCAGTAATTAAGCTGTCAGACTCATGGCTGGAAAGTACTGGGATCAAATCTCAGTTGAGCATGTGACTTTTAATCTCTATACTAGTTCCAATCCAGAGTGAGTGAGTGCTCTGCATGGTTCAGTGGGTAGCTGTATACCATGTGCTCTGACCAGTGGTACACAACTGGTTTATGAAAAACTGTGGTATGTGCCATCCTTGCTATATGGAAGAATAGACTATGTGGTATTCGCACTTTTCTTCTAAACACCATGTCTGACACCTAATAGCTGCTGAATAAACAATGTGCAAAATTGTTAAAACAAACAATCCTTTTATTGCTTTCCTACAATCATGAATTGGAAGTATCATTTTGAAGCAAAATGGGACTATCTGACAAAGTTAAAGAGTGATAAAATAATTTTAGAATGCTGCTCTCATGAAAACAGGCATTTGACCAAAATAATAGACATATATCTACTTTCTATGGTAGGATTTTCAACCTTCATCAACGATATTCAATGGATTTTAATATGCAAAGTTACCATTATGGTGTGAAAAGAAAATTGTTAAAAGGAGACAAGTCACATATTAATGTGTTGACATGCAAAATGAACCATTAATGTAGGAAAATTTGAAAAACTAATTTGAATATTTCAGCCTTTCTCAGGAAAGATACCTTCATGCATCAATTATCTGTCACTTTGATTAAAAGAGCTGTAAAATGTTTGAATATTTGTGTATCATGTCACTGTTGTATCTTTTACATTTCAATACTTAAACAAAAAATTGTCATTTATTTCACCTTGAGTTGAAGTGTCATTTTTTTTGGTTCCTTTCAGCTTCTGTTCCCTTTTGTTGCCTTTTTTAGCATTCTTGTCCTTTGATGGTTTAGGTGTTCCTTCACTTATCTTCGGTTTCTTCTCTACCACAGAGGCATACACATCAGATGGATTCTCAACAGTTGTTGTGTTTGACTGAGGTCCTGGTTGCACGGCTTTCTGTTCTGTATCTACAGCAACAAGAATTATACACATAAACAATGTGCCAAATTTAAGTTTAATAATCTAATTAACATCAAGTTCTGTTAAATAAAGTAGGTTTTGGTTTTGATTTTTTGGTCCATGACTGAAATATGGTACACAATAAATACAGATACATAAAAAAATATTTAAATAAAACCATAATTAGAAAAAATATGTCAGGGTTTAAAAAACTGCAAAAACCTTTTCTAAATAATATGGAAATTTTAAAAGTTTAGATATGTACAACACTGAAACTGAGAAAATGGTCCAAATTTGTATATGATGTCATAGATTATTATTTTTCACTTTGTCTTAATAAAAACACCCCTAACTCCATTCTACCTCTAACTGCATGTGGTTTGTTTTCGTGCAGAATTCTGCAAATTTGTTCAAAGTCACTTTATCTACGTTGCCAAAGTAGTTTTGTGAACATCCAAATGATTTTCAAAAACATTGAGGTCGAAACAAGTAAGTAACTGACCTCAGATGTTTGTTACCCCCTGAAACAATTAATTTTACTCTCTTTTTTCCCCACACTTTAAAAGTGCCATCTTTAGGGGCACTATGACTGGCCAAAATGGTGAACACAAAACGATGCATATGTGACATCTGCTACGTGACCTTCCAGAAACCCAAATAAAAGGCTAAATAATTTAATTAATATATTTTTCACAACCACAGTGTTAAGACATTTTTTTTTCTTCTTTAAAATAGTAAAACAAAATATTCCGTTTTTTTTTAAAATTATTCTTCTGCACTTCTGTAGTAGTATAAATATTGATTAGTTATAAGCATTTGGTGGTACATGTTTATGGATCATGTTAACACAATTTTTTTTTCCTAGGGTGGGGGAGTTAAATTATTGTAACACATTGCAAAGCAAAACTATATTAATATTTTAGTCTCGACCACACAAGGCACCTAGAAATAATCGGGCCTATTCTCCAACAGCATTAATAAATGCCTTCATACTGTCAAAGATGGAGGAAAAAAGCTGAATCAATATTATTCTGAAACATTTATAAAAATTGAAATGGCCTTGACAGCTGACATTATAGGACACACAAAAATAGCTCATTTCTTGTAACGCACGCAGTTTCAGGCATGCAATATTATTGCGTCTATTTGACAGGGTAATCTTTTTATTTGTATTTAACATTTAGTTAATTTATTTTCAACGTGAATTGACTAAAATATGTTGCATTTAACACGCCGTTCTTTAAAA
Source organism: Symmetromphalus regularis (assembly GCA_032355785.1). Taxonomy (NCBI): domain Eukaryota; kingdom Metazoa; phylum Mollusca; class Gastropoda; order Neomphalida; family Neomphalidae; genus Symmetromphalus; species Symmetromphalus regularis. Next base: position 5,102 of record JAULBS010007076.1, on the reverse strand, counting down.
AATTTACTATCCATTTTAAAAGAATCGTACATGCTTTTTACCGTTAAGCCACACACAGTTTGGGGTCTCAATAGTAAATATCATTTTTAAAAACATTTAATCATTTAAAAAGTTCAATAAATATTTATTACAAAACAAATTCAATTAAACTGTTGTCTGCTTTCATTAATCACTCAAGTTAGAAAGAACCTTCTAGAAAAATCTGTTGATGCTTACTCTTTAATGCGTATCCATGGAATAATAATAAATTTAAAAAAAAAAAATTATGAGATATGTTTACGTTTGTTTTTCTTTCCTCTTCTTTTTTCTTTCTTTTCACAAAGTTTTCACAAAATTACCCCCGTTTTTTCCTTATTGTGGTATATTACATTTATTGACAAATAACTACTTTTGCTAGTGCAGGTCACATATTTTATAGATAATACACTTTAGAACATAGGCCAGACAGGGTCTACATGCACCCCTGCCTCACCCCAACCAAACCACTTTATGTTTTTTGTACACCTTATGATGTCCAGAACACTATATCAATAGGAAACATGAAATATTTTTAGATCCACAACCCATTTTTCACCAATATTGAAGGGTACACTCAAAAATATTTTTGTCAATGTCATGCAATAACCAGTACCCTCACTATTCTCTTTAGCACGATGCCCACAAATATTACTTTAAATTGGCATGTATGATATATCAAATAAAAGCTACTGTGTAACATCAATGAAACGTAATGATTTTGAAATTTGAAGGTAACCTCAAATATGGATGAAAAATGGGTAGTGGAATCAAAATGTCACACTGTCAGTTATTAAGGGTTAGGTATTAGTACATTCAGTATCCAGTCAATTCGTACCATAGTCATTTTGTACGATAGTCATTTCGTACCATAGTCATTTCGTACCTAATTTTACAATTTCGTACCAAAGTCATTTGGTACAATAGCTACTTGGTACCATAGCTATTTGGTCATTTCGTACCTTAGTCATATCGTTCCATAGTCATTTCGTACCAGTTAATTGGTCATTTCGTACCATAGTCATTTCGTACCATAGTCATTTAGTACTATAGTTAATTGGTCATTTCGTACTATAGTCATTTTGTACCAAAGTCGTAATATAGATCAAGTATATACTGAGGATGTTTATGAGGTAAAGTTGAAAAATAAAAAATGTATTAATAATTAACTTAGGTTAAAAAAATTTTATTTAATGTTGAAATGACATTTGTTAAAATAAAACTCAATGATTATGTAATATTAAAATATGAAGATACTGGTGTTGTGCCAAATATGTTGAGGCGAGACCCCACACCTTGATAAATAAAGAAGAAGATGATATATTACTTTTAACTCCTCATGTTTCCATTCATCATTATATTAATTACCAAAGAGCAGCTTCTGTTTGAATAACATCAAAATCTTCTAAGGCAAGCTGATATCAGAAAAAACAAAACGGATTATGGTTTTAAAAAATAAAGTTCGTGGTTTTCTTCATCAAGTTTGTTACAAGAGGCCCTACATTTTTATTACAAGAAGCCCTACAACAATGTTGCAGAAATACTCTTTTTATTTTAAAGGGCATTGTTATTTTAGCAGTATCTTTGAACAAGACAAAGAGGCCTTACAGTGACATATGCAACAAGTGGCAACATAGAATTTGCGGTACGGGTAAATAAAATAAAATTGTTTTATATATTTATTACAAAGAACAATACCGATATATCATATCATAATGTTATCAATATTGAGGACTAAATAGTCATAAATGAATTAAAAAATATATAATTAACTATGGTACGAAATGACTATGGTACGAAATGACCAAAGCACTATGGTACGAAATGACTGTGGTATTAAATGACTATGGTACAAAATGACCATAAATTATGGTACATCCGTTTGAACCGTTCTGGATATAAACACGATAAACAGGTACATACATACATACATACATACATACATACATACATACATACATACATAATGTACCTTTTTCAATAGTTTTTATGCATGAAAATATCCTATTTTGGAATCATCATTTATTTTCCCTTTTCTGTTTGTACGCTTTTTGGGGGAGCATGGGAGGGAGGTGGTTCGGGAAAAAAATGGTTGACCCCCCAATGTATAATTTTTTTTTTTAATGAATTACAAATAAATAAAAAAATGAACAGGTTACTCATTATTTAACTGGACACAAAAATGATGAAGGCGGCCATTTTGTTGGTTGGGGAGAGGCATATGTCGTTCTATCCACATCACGACAGTCGTCCAACCCATTGAATTTATATAAACAGGAGAGTGGGATGTAGCTCAAATGGTAACGTGTCCGAATGTGCAGCTGTCGGTCGTCAGATCGATCCTTCTCAGTGGACCCACTTGCTGTTTGGGCTATTTTCCATTCCCATCAGTGGTCCACAACTGGTTATCAAAAGTCGTGGTATGTGCTGCCCTGTCTGGAACAGTGTATATAATAAAAAAAACCTTGCTGCTTATTGTAAAAAATAGCCTATGTGGCGGAAGCGGGGATCCGCTAAAAAAAAAAACATGTCAGAATGACAATAATATTATTATGATTGACGTCCAATAGCTGATGATGAGATAAAAATCAATGTGCTCTAGAGTCGGCATTAAATAACACAAATTTTACTTTGGTACACACGAGATTAAATAAACCAGTCACTGCAATGTTTTTAAATCGAAAAACAGATACTTGAAGTGCGTGATGATCGTTAAATAAAACAAACTTTAATTTATATAAACAGGCTTGCAACACCAACCTGGAGTCCACCCATTATATCCGTCCTGATACAATGGGATAAACTAGGGACAGCGCCAGTGAATTATAATTTTGTATTTATTTTCGTGCTTATATCCAATTAAGATTCAATCACGCTGTCCTGGGCACACAACTCAGGTTCCTGTGCTGTCTGTCCAGGACAGAAGTTAGTGTTAATAGGATACACTAAACCCACTGCTTTTGTATAAACACACATCTTTTATAAGCACTATTCCACAGACAGAATAGCACATACCGCGGCCTTTGTTAAACCAGTTGTGGACCACTAGTCGCTGTAGGTTACCAACTGAGCCTTGCGGAGCACTCACTCTGGGTTGGAACCGATACTGAGATTAAAAATCCCATGCGTCGACTAAGATTTGATCTCAGTACCTACCAGCCTCGAGTCCGATAGCTTAACCACTGCGCCATGGAGGCCGGTATATAATTTTGTAAAATTGGACCGTTGTATAGTTTACCATCAAGATGATGACGGGAAACGACTCACTTTCCACCCGAGCGTCATCACTTCTACTAATCACAGCGTTTGACTACTGTAACAGTTCTCTTGTGCTTAGTAAACAAGAAAGGCAATTTCTAACTATAAGAGGAGTTTTCCCCGTGATCAGAGTAAAGTAATTGCCCACCAAGACTACTAACATTATGCAGGATAAATCGATCGAATCTGCGTCGTTTTCACAGTTTATAAACGTAAATTGAATGTTAAGACACCCAATTCCATAGCACAAATTGTGACGTGCAATATTTGTTCAATCCAATAAGCCGTCGTCAAAGGTTCAACAGCATAGCCTCAAGCGCCCAGTGTGTTCTTGTCCCATTCGGGTTCAGCCGAAAATGGGAATAGTCGGTGCTACTGAAATACTTGGGCAGAATTTAAAACCTAATTTTAACCTCGCTTTGAGCACAATATGACGCCGGTGTTCATTTCGATTTGAAAGGAAAGGAAATGAAGGGAATGTTTGTTTATGGAGATGAGACCCGAATCTGGTGAATAGACAGTGACTGTTTGATATTACACACAGGATAATAATGACACAGCACATGTTATGAATACAGAAATTAAACGTGATTGCTTACACTCTGCTTACACTGTTGTATTATGTATTTTAACTTCTTGGCTTTATTTAATGCAGCTAAGTTTCAAGCACGCTGTCATAGGTATGCTGCTCAGATTAGATTTTTATGGATTAAGCAGCATTGACATAGCGCTAATATTGATGATTAAAATCTCTTCCCATTGTTATATTTGTCTGTTTTCAAAAGTAAAAGTTTGTTTTATTTAACGACGCCTCTAGAGCACAATGATTTTTATCTTATCATCGGCTATTGGAGGTCAATCGTATGGTCATTCTGACATACGTCTCTAGACATATAGGCTACTCCTTCAGATAAGCAGCAAGGGATCTTTTATATGCACCGTCCCACAGACAGGACAGCAAATACAACGGCCTTTGATAAACAAGTTGTGGATCACTGGTTGCAACAGAAAATAGCCCAAACTGTAAATGGTTACTCCTGAGAAGTATCGATCCGACGACAGACCGGTTTGAGCTACATCCCCCAAGAGATGAACACCTGAATACGATCTTTGGAACCATAGATATTTCCATAAGCCTATTTTATGTGAGTAGAAACCCGCTAGTACTACTTTTTGTCACTGAGATACGATTTTGGACATTATAAATTTTTTTTCTTTGATTTTTTTTTTCTATTTGATTTACTAAAAATTTTTTTAAAAATATTTATTTATTTGTCTGTGTGTTTGTTTGTTTGTTTAATTTGAATGACAGTCCGCAGGACGTACTGACAAAGTCGTAACATCCTTTAACCAATTAATATCAAAACAGTGATAATAAGTTGGACATTGTAGGTTTGAAAATATTGTGATATTCGTCTTTCAAGTCCATAGCCAAAACGATACGAAATAATAATTATTGTCAACGTCGTCAGAATCGTATATATATTCTTTATTCCTCTTATAGAGAGTTGCAATACATTTAAACAAAAGAGCAAGAATGAAAAAAAAAAGAAAAAAAAAAAGAATGAAAATATACACAATAATAATAACAAAGTTACAGAAGCATTTCACAAAAAAATAAAATAAAATTAAGTAATCGGTAATTTACACAAGACAACCTGTTTAAAAAAAGAAAGAAAAGAAAATGTATATGTTAAGTTTGATATGACATATATAATATGTAATAATACTACAATGTAGTTAACGCTATACAATAGTCTCTAGTGTACAGTTACGAAGTACATAACTACATGTATGTTCAAAGGTGACATAAACATTAAATATTTAAT
>JAULBS010007065.1:7500-11307 GCA_032355785.1 Symmetromphalus regularis | reverse complement strand
TACTCACACTGTACAAGCAACTCCACACTTTTCCGAACAGCTGGTTCGATCCCAGTGCTCGCTTGACAGGCGTACTTGCCAGAATCGTAACACTGTGCCGAGGCGATAGTGTATTCAGCTTTTGAAGCATTTCGAAAATCTCGCAAAACGCGTGTCTGGTTATAAAGTGTCACGTGAGACCCAGGATGACTGTCCACAACACACGTGACATTGACCTTGTCTTTCTCGTCCACAGTGACATTTTTGGACTGTGAATTCATCTTCATAGACTTGATGGATGCTCCATCTGCAAGAACAGATTTAAAGCTTGCATTGTACCAAACCACTGAGGTCAAAGTTCAAAATAATCTATTTACAAATGAATGAAACCTCAACTGTGATTGGTAGATATATGAGACTGTGGGTATTTTGTAAATACCATGGCATATACCTTGTAATTTCATAATCATTTTTTTTAGCAGAATAATTATTACATCAGTGATACTAGGGTGCAAAAAAATTGAAAGTGACATTTTGTACGGATCTAAGCATGTTGAATGTAAAAAACCTGTAAGTCGTTAAAATACTATGTGACAGTATATTTTATTTAAGTCATGACTCATATTTAATGGCAGGTGTCACATTGTAGATGTGTGACGTTGCTTCCATTACTTTATTAAGAAATGTTACTATTGTCGTCAGTGGGATTTTATATTTGGTCCAATGATACCTATATAATAATAATATTAATAATAATAATAATAATGATAGTAGTGTTACATTAATTCTTAAAATATTCATTTCGATGTGAGCGTCTAGCTATTTTGGTGGTGGGTTAAAGCGTAGAGAGTGAATCTACCATGATCAAATAGTTGGTGAAATCTTTGTCTGAAGGTACAGATAAAGAAAACAGACATTATATTTTAAAATATATATGCATGTGCTTCCAGATTAAGAGTAATACATATTTATGGATGCGTCTAAACTATAACGGATTAAACAAAGAACACTGCAATTAAAACAGTCTCATCCACATTGAGTTCAAGAATAAGTTGGGCTAGAGCGTAGACAGTGAATATTTCTTCGCAGATTTGATGAAAACTTATAAAAGTATATAGGGAAAAAGTGTTATAACAAAAAGTCGTTATAATCCACAAGCTTGTGGATATGAACTACCAGTTGCTTCTAAACGAAAATGATTAACCTGTATCATGTAGCAGATTTCTTTTATAAAGAATAGGTTCTTTAAAAGATTTTGCTCCAACACAAACTTTACGTTCAAATAATGTGTGGTCTAACTGTACGATACAGCACAGTTGATATCGACGGTTCTGGGTTTATGCATGCATTGGGTATTGTAAAACTTTTAGTTTTTTAAATTTTAAAATAAATTTTGTAAATTTTCACTTTGAGTCATTTGCATGTACTTGTGATTGTAAAAAACAACAAAAACAAATGATAAATTAAAAAAAAAAAATAATAATAAATTTAAAAAAACAAAAAATAAATAATAATGATGATGATGATAATTCAAACTAATGTCAAATAGACTTTAACGAGTTTTGTGAATTGTCACCAAGAATGCACTTGAGATGTAAAACAAATTTAATAATTTTAAAAAAAAAACATTTTTCTCAAACTGATATCAAACGGACTTAGCGAGTTTAGATAACACACTCTTCAATTATACTTACACAGAAAATCTACTTCAAATGACTTGCTCTTTGATTTGTCCCCGTTCGCGGAGTTTGTGGCAACACAAGTATAGAACCCAGCCTGGGATCTTTGGATGTTCTTCAAGGAAAGCGTGGCCTCAGAGCTTAATGTTTTGTTTTTAAACTTCCATTTAAAGGTGCACGGTGTATAGCAATCCGCCTCACACGAAACATACAGGTTGAAACCTCTCTGGACCTTCACCGAACCAGAAGTGTTTAACTTCACTGTGTTTGGGCCATCTGCAAATTAACATGTTACAAAATTGATTTTACCATCTTAGGGAAATCCATAGTGGTCACTATTCGAGCGGGTGCAAAATAAATGTTGTGGAGAAATAGTGTCCATTGCATTTTCCATGGCAATTTTAGCGTAAAGTATACTTTATTTTTAACAATAAGAAAAACATACACCATAAAACTAATTTTAATCCGCGGGAAAAAAGTGCCGCGGAGATTGAAAAACTCTACGGCAATTTCCACGGCACTGCCTATTACCGCGAGCAATTTCAGGGGTTGGTAATTTACAAGACTTGTATACTGATCAAAAGTAGATAATCCTACACTAACACAGAACAGAACATATCCATATATTTATTTTCACTCAGATCATATACAATGATACATGACCACATGGTTTCAGTATGTACAATGTATTTTTATAAGTTACATATATATATGAATAATACAGATTAATGTGGGGTATATGAAGAACAGATGTTTATTTTCAATCAGATCACATACATTAGCACATGGTTTCAATATGTGCAATATATGTTGATAAGTTACATATACATATGAAGAATACAGATTAATGTGGGGTATATGGAGAACATATGTTTATTTTCACTCAGATCACATACAATGATACATGACCACATGGTTTCTGTATGTACAATATATTTTTATAAGTTACATATATATATGAATAATACAGATTAACGTGGAGGTATAAATGTTTTCATAATTATATTCAAAAATGTACAAAATTAATATTATTTAGTAGATTTTGATATTTAAATGCATTTGGTCTGGTATAATAACATTTAGGTATATACATGTATGTACATCTTTAATCTCGGAAAAAATAACATTCAATCAGATAATGGTATTCATCACCAGTAACATCAACATTAAATAAACATTTACGTTCATTTCAGTTAAGATTTTCCAAAAGAAGATATCTCCAAATTAAAATAAAATAAACCCTATTATTACAAGTCATGTATACTGATCAAAACTAGATACTGCTACAGTAATACTTACTATAAACTCCCAGAGGGAACTTGATACTTTCTGATTCACCTGTTATTACAAGTCATGTATACTGATCAAAACTAGATACTACTATATTAATACTTACTATAAACTCCCAGAGGGAACTTGATACTATCTGATTCACCTGTTATTACAAGTCATGTATACTAATCAAAACAAGATACTACTATATTAATACTTACTATAAACTCCCAGAGGGAATTTGATACTATCTGATTGACCTGTCGCGCTATTTGTTGCAGTGCACGTGTAGGTTCCTGTCTCATTTTTAGTGATGTTCTTCAGAATCAGGCTGGAAGTTTTGCTAACTTCTTTATCTCCCAGCTTGAACGAGTAAGTGCACGCAGGAAAGCAAGTAGCAACACATTTCACTAACACACTCCCTCCTTCTTTGGTATAAGCAGGCGGTGATGGCTTAAGGGCAACGGAATTTGGACCACCTGAATTGAAAGTTGTTTTTTTCTTCTTAATATATTTTTTTAAAATTATTATTATATTTTAGTGATACCCCAGCATTTTGTTTATTCTGGGATTTCAGGTGTCAAATATACGGTATTTGTGTTTGTGACTCATCAGACGCCCATGCAGGATTTCTGAAAGGGGTCCAAATGTGATGAGTGAACAGGACTGGGGGGCGAGAGAAGGTTAATTTTCACGTCCTTCCACTCGGAATAAGGTAAAAAAAAAAACGAAAATGTGGGGTCCGGACTTCCGAAGATTCGCAACTGCTCATGCTCTTTAGAGAAAACTCGCCACTTCTGCTCACTTTCTGCACTGTTACAACCACATACTCTACTCTTTTCAAATAGTAGCAAGGTACCATTTACACGTGCATTCC
>JAULBS010007065.1:0-5000 GCA_032355785.1 Symmetromphalus regularis | reverse complement strand
TCACACCAAACAATTGTGGGAAAATTTTAAAAACTGGTTTGAGACCAAAACAGATAATACCTTTAACCTTGATATTTGTGTTATTTTACTTGGAGATCCAAATTATAATATTTTATTGAACCATCTATTACTAATAGTGAAATGATACATTTATAGTTGTAAACATACAAAGCAAACTCTAAATTTAATTGGTTATAAATATATTAAAATATCATAGAAATATAGAAAAATACATACTGTCAGGGAAAGAAGACTTGAACACTAATAAATGAGGCGATTTAATATTTTAATCATCTAAATGCGAGTGTTTGCTTTTTAATGTACATTATTTTCCACAGTTTTATTGTACGTCAAATATCTGCTCTAAAATCATTAGCATATTCTCTCATCCTTAATCTGAACTTTTTCTATCACACTTTTTTCTCCAACTACTTCATTTGTACACGATATCTTCTCCTTTTTTTTGTCTTTGTCCCCAGATAACAAATTAATCAGAATTTTTTTTTTTTTTTGGTATATACATGTACATATAATATTATTTCTGTACATAATGTTAACTGGTGTAAACATTTGTAAGATAGTGAGCTCAGGGCTCCCCAACTCCGACACTATCATATTCTGTTTCTGGGAACAATAAACATTTTGAAAAAAAAACCTAATAAAAAAACAAAAACAAACAATTTCCCTAAAATACGCTCTTTTTTTTCAATAACTTTTAAAATACCCTTGATGTAGTTTATATTTTTACTTGTGGTGATGCCTAATTATGTTTAAATTGTGGTAATATAAAAAAAGATTGGTCACAGTCAAGGTCACTATATCTGAAGTCAAATATAAATTGTCATTTATACTTTAGCAATTTGCCAAGAAATGTTTTATTTTTGAAGTCTGTATCTAACCTTGTTTAATGCACACATGCACACACACGCACACACACATACATGCACACACATGCACACACACACACATGATACACCATTCGAAAGTTTGTTTCCCTGTCAAAATTAGTTATGGTGCAAAAAATGTCAAGTGGTAGTAACTAGAAAGTTTGGTTCAAAGTTCACCACCCTCTTTAACAGTTTACAATATTCTTATTTCTCATATAGTTTAGTAATTTGAACAAATTATGTTTGCTATTACATGACCAATAAATCAATAAAACATTCAACCCCCACCAGCCAATGCCACCCAACCCCACCAAAAAATAAAATAAATAATAATGCATACAATAATAACATGGAATATCTTATTTCAATCAAAAGTTATGGGCAATTGAGTAGAGGATGGTAGAGCATAATTTAGGGTGGAGGAGACTAGGTGAGGAGGCTCAGTGAGTCAAATGATGAGTTCAAATAGAGTTACAAATTTGTAACTCTCTCTCTTAGTTCTTTATTATCCACTAGCTGGTAGTATTAGAAAATGAATATTGGTGGCTAAAAATCTTATTATTATGTTCAACCATTTTGTAGAGCACATGGTCACCAGGGTTGATAATCTTGCCAGCTGTCAGCTAATGTGTAGAGCCGTATTTTAATCAAAAATATACCAGACTATTCATTTGTGCATTGAATTTCTTTTTGCACTTCATTAATAATATATTTTCTGGACACTGTGATTGCTGTATAGTGGAGCAGATAGTTGGTAAAATATTTCACTTGGTGAGACAAGCATCAAATTTGGCATGAACAGGAAATATTGTTGGCCATTCAGGTTTCGGCCATTTTCAAAATGGCCACCACGATTTTCAAAATGATGTCAATTTTCATAACATTTATCTGGTATTTTCAAGGTTTTTTTTGCAACATTTCAATTTCCTTTAAAATAATCAATTAAAAAGGGGTCCAGCATACGATTAAAGTATCATTTCATATATATGTGCATGTGCCAACATACACGATGTAGTGGTTTTATAGGACGCGAAAGACCTAATATTCAGAATAAGAGCAGTTACAGCTGCATAGAGCAAGGTAATCCTGACCTGAAAAATTTGCAGTTGCCAGAACAACTTATTCTGCACCCACATTCTTGACATGATGCTGCTATTGGCGCCAATGATGTCCAGTGTGGGACCCAAACTCCGCTATCTTTTTCCCAACCCCAAGTGAAAGGTGATGGTAAAGTTTGTGACTTACATAGCGACTGATCCCAAGTATGTCCTGCTTGCAAGAGAGATTGTTTGGTATGCTCAACAAGAGCAGCTCTTGAGTAAGTAATGCCATTATAGGGACGCTGTTTACGGGCAAAAAGGTCAAGGCGTGCGTCATTTACTTTATTGGTACTGCTGTACAGGTCGTACACGATGACAACAAATTCTTCGAGTACACCGATATCACTGTGTGTCAAATTGTCACACGGAGAACTTAAGCAATGGAATACTTCTGTTGCATTCTCAAACACATTCCAGATTCCAGGCCTGCGATGCTATCTTTTTCTCTTTTCCAACACGGTATCACAACCTGTGAATGCATGAAAGAAGGGTAATGCTTTCGACCTAGGACCTAGCGATCTAACAATATCATGAATTGGTATCCATAGCAAATCTTTGTCTTTTCCAAAAGTCATCCATAAGTGATCCATATTCAAATCATCAAACACAGTCACACTTATAACAACATCTGTATCAGAACGTACTATGTTAATTGACTTACTACCACCTATTGGTGCATGTTTTGCATGCAGAAACATACGAATGTCAGCTTCTTCATGGTTGCAAGGTGCTGTAAAGTCGGTATCTATAGCTTTGTTGCTGACAACATTTCCTTCCTTAGTAACGACGATACTTGCATCTGTATTCATGGATACAATTTTGTCTGCTAAAAAAACAAGAAGTTCGGGGGGTTTTCATCACACCGAAGAAAAGTGTTCTATGACTTTGGTGGTCAAGTGTTTTCGGTCACTTTTCATCTAGATCCTATGCCGCTCCTTCTTCTATTTTCGCCCTTTAGACTATCGTAATAGTAAACATCGAAGACAACATCTACCCTCAAATGGCTTTGTGCAAGAGATTTGATGTGTGGAAGGATAATGTCATTGGCATAATCATCAAAGGTCCGACTTGGTCCAGGTTGTTTCGAATAGACTAATGACGCACCATCAATAACCAATGAATCAACCATTGGTACACTATTTGGCATCTCAAGACCAGTTTTCAATATAGACATCAACTGTGATTTTACACCAGTATTCAATGAGCCATTTTGTGATAGTGAGGGCAGAAATTTCTGATTTTCATATTCGAAATATTCTTGTAAATCACATTGCCTACTCTTGACAGGAAATGACAAGCCTGGAAAAAAGATTACAGTCATCTTTTAAATTTGCCAACTTTGACTTTGAAGAGTCAGATTTTTTGTTTAGGGTTAAACAGGCGATATTTATTCTTCTTAAAGAGGTTCATAAACGCCTGGATTATCACCATCGCGCATTCTTGAAAGGAATGTCCTATATTGATCTCTTCCCGTGTCTGCTAATTTCAAAATTTCATCTGCAATTCCACTTTCGACAACATCTTTGGTATTCAAACTATACAAATCCGGTGACTATTCTTCAAAAGGATTTCCCATTTCCGAAATAGTTACCAGAAGCCGATTAACTTTCGCATAAAAATCCTTCTGCGCAGCATGGGTTTTCTCATGGTGTTTTTGTTTCTTCTCGTGAACATTCCCACATATTCCTGTGAACTCATCAATTAGTCTGCTGATTTCTGGCCCAGCCACCATCCAACGCCTTAACGCAGCTGGATCTTCAGTTAAGCCTATTGCACCACCATCACCTTTTACATTAACCAATAATCAAAAACAAAAATATGAAAAACAAATAAGACAAAAACAATTGAATAAAGAAATAGATTGGTAATATATTATAGATGATATCTCATATATTAAGTTGAAAGGCCGTGGGATTATCCTTTTACAACCTACAACTTACACACATTTTTGTATGGGATACAAATGGGTTCGATGATGGAATTCCTACACCTAGGTCCGATCATTCATCCAGTGTTATTCAACTCCCGTGCGATCTGTACACCATCCCAGGGACTAAACCCCTGTCCCTCTTGGCTCGGCTCTCCCACGTTGGCACACTCCGTCAATTCGGCAACGACATCATGACCTTCTAAGGGTAGATCGTGATGTATTTGGGAGATTTTGTTTTAAAATAAAACAAAGCTAACACTGAACCCCATGCCGAGTTTTGCGGTAATAAATTGCACAATTGTGCCATGGTAGTGTTTACAATTTACTCTTTTATTAATTCACAAGTAGAAATCGATATATTTCAGACCTGAAATGCGTTATAAGAAAGTAATTTTGCCTTTTTTTTTAAACAGGATGATTAAAATATCTTGTACAAAGCTAAGTTATACAAAAATATACCACAAAACAGCCAAACAATGATAAATATGACAGTAAATAGACAGTACGTGAAGCCAGGCAGTATGAAAATATCGCCATTTTGTTTTAGCGGCAGCCATCTTGAAAATGGTGGAAATCGCGATGGCCAATGATGATTTTAGAAACAGTATTATCTGACAGATATTGTTGCCAACTTTTATGCTTGTCTCCACAAGTGAAATATGTTGGTGAATTTTTGATGTTAGCCGCTACACTATAATGTATTCTGTGCAATCATTTGATGATTATTAACTTCTTAACATAACATTTGATGTTTTAGTGACAGTTGCAGAAGACCAGAAATCAGACTATAGCTTGTGTTTTTCAAAGGGTATGGAAGTCATTCTTGGCAAATTTTACAAATATCAGACAACAAAAGAATATTGTGTATAATAATAATTATAAGGATACAAAAGAGGCAATTGTTCACAGGGACAGTGTCCTTTAAGTTGGGAGTAAAACTAAAAAAAATGAAAAATATCCAGTTGTAGCACCTTCAGCGCTCTGAATGTGAGGACCTTTTATGTAGTGTTTCAATGCAGATGTGATGAAATGGTTTGTTTTGGGAGATGCTTTGCTTACATTAGTATGTACACAAAGGGTGAA
>JAULBS010007054.1:0-11308 GCA_032355785.1 Symmetromphalus regularis | reverse complement strand
CCTACCCACTGAGCCTTGCGGAGCACTCACACTGGGTTGGAGCCGATACTGAGATTAAAAATCCCATGCCTCGACTGAGATTTCATCTCAATACCTACCAGCCTCGAGTCCGATAGCTTAACCATTGCACCAAGGAGGTCAGTCCACACATTGTAGCTACTATTCATCAACATCACACTATTAAGGTGCGGGTGCAGGATTTATGAAAGGGGGGTCCAAATGTGATGGGTGAGTAGGACAGGGAATTTTTTTATTTTTTTTCACGTCCTTCCAATATATGGCAAAAAAATATATATTCTAGAAAAGGGGGTTCTGGACACCCAGGAACTCCCTCTGGATCCACTACTGCTATCCACGAGCAAGCAAAATCTCTTTAATATGAGTTAATACACATTTTAATCTACATCATCTTCATCTTTAAATATCTATAAAATGTATTCTCCACTAGGCCCCTAGGAGCAAGGGGGGCATAACCCCACCACCCCCACGTTTTTCCAGTTTTTATTTTGTGTATAGATTCGCAGTTTCGCACAACACATTTTATACACACATAAAAATGAGACCCCCCCCCCTTTGAAAAAGTATACCCCTTCTTTGAAAATGTATCCTACGGGCCTGACGACAAATTTAACTCCTTAACAAGAATGGAATTTTACTGTTCTTTATTATGGCTGGAGGATTTCACACGTATCTTTAAGCCAGTTTCAAGATCATGAAGTGTAGTAACCTGTGATATTTTCAATCTTGAAATATACTGACAGACAGTCCTGTAGAATTGCATAGATGTTGTACCTCCTGGTTTTGGGCTCAAATCTTATCATGTGACGTTTCAAAAGTGGACTTAATGTCTCTCTGCTGGTCTCGTTAGTACTGGAATCAGCTATAAGAAAAATAGAGTAAATTAAATTAACAGAGGACTTAAAGTAAAGTTTATCTTATCAACGGCTATTGGACGTCATACATATGGTCATTTTGACATATGTCTTTTAGAGGAAACCCGCTGCCAACACTTAGGCTACTCCTTCCAATAAGCAGCAAGGGATCTTTTATATGCACCATCCCACAGACAGGACAACACATACCACAGCCTTTGATAAACCAGTTGTGTACCACCATGTTAGACATCTAACAATTGAATTAAACAATATAGTATTGTTTCCTTAAACAAACTCAGTTTGCTGTTCCAAGACTAAGTGAGCAAGACAGTCAGAAAGCATTAAATCAGAGATATCATACCATGAAGATAAAGCACTTTTAAACTTGTTTGAAAAGCAGCTTGTAAATTTATTTCTAAGTGCCACCATGCTGATAAGTTATAACAACAACTTGTTAAAGTTTGCTTGATTACCAGATTTACGAGATGCCTTATCTCCAGGTTGCCTCATCTCCCAGACCTCACAGAGTGCCGGCAGATTGAACCCCATGTAAAACATCAGCAGATTACAGCATCGGTGCATGCCCACGGCACCTCCAACAAATTAATCCTCAGGGAGGTGTTGTTAATTCATTATTTAACATGTGACCCTTCACTCTATTCTACAGTTATCTACTAATGTGCCACAAGGTCAGAGGTCAAGGTCATAGGGTCTGTTCTGTTACTTGTCAGATTTGCTAAATTAACTGTGAAAGGTAACGAGGTAACATTGACAGTTTAATGTATTTTACTTGTTAAAAATACAAATATAATTAAACATGGTATTTAAACAGAATTCAGTTAACGGATGGCACATTTTAAAAATCCTTCAACCAGTTTTAAATGAAATATAATATAAAAAAAAGTATGAGGAAAGATGTCAGCAGTTTTGAATATACAAACATATCTGTAAAAACTTTGCTTTGTTCCCATAACATTGATATCTTACATATCCTAATTATACATTATAAAATTCAATGCATCATCAAAATAGCTACAAACAACGACCACATTTCCCAATTGCCATCACACATACAACAAACCTATTGTAAAATGGTAGTGTACATTATGTAATTAAAAGGATTTGTGAATTGTAATATTACTTTACTCAGGACAAAAAAATGGATAATAAATTATAGTTAAGGTTTTTTTTAATATCCTTTATGTATCAATAAGAAATAAATGGATTAAAAGGTAAGAATTTTTGTTATACCAAAACCCCTACAAAATCACAATGATATAGTCAACATTCAAGTCACAGTATATTTCCTGAGATTTTAGCAATAAATGCTTACTTCTGTAGAAAGTGAAATTACAAAAACCTATTTTTAGTCCTCTTTTAATTTCCTTAATTGCTGTTAAAATATATCTAGCAAACCAGTTGTGAAATCGGAAATTAAAAAAGGCTAAATTATTAACATACTATAGACACTGTGTCTCATCCAGATTCACCAGAGACTGACAAAATGTTTGGTTTTGACAGAGAACCGGATCAGACCAAAACAATCATTACCTGAATACAATCTGAGACCAAAGTATTTATCTGATTTAAGCTAGGATTCCATTAATGCATTTGCATTGCATTTGCAGTATGCGTTAAAAACATTTCAGACTACGATACCATTAATGTGTTTGCAATATGCATTCAAAATATAAAAAACAACCTGACAATCCTGTTTCAATAATATCCAGCTGCAGTAGTATATTCTGTATAAATCACCACTGAAACAGGACAGGAAAGATAGCCCCCAGTGCATCAAAGATACAAAGCTATTTACATGAACAGGATTATTTGCTACTAAATATCCTAGTTTGCTAAAAGATCATTCGTGATTCGAGGGCAAGACTGTCAAGGAAACACAGATGATAGGTCTATACATTACTGCTGAACTGGTCCAATTTGGGGTCTACAATACTTTGGTAAAAGAACTGAGTTTGGATGAAGAAACACCCTCTTTCTGACATCATTTTCTCTATCTGTTTCAAAGCATTTGCATTCTCAGTCACTATATGGACTGATTGAAAAGTAATACAACTGCATAATGCAATGCTACCGCAAACATATTAATGGAAACAGTCATACATATTTCAGCCTGTTCTAATTTTAATGCAAATGCTAACGCATACTGCAAGTGCATTAATGGAATCGTAGCTTTAGACATTTCTGGATTAACTGAAGCTGGTTTGAAGATGGTACACTGTAAAAATACCTCACAAATGATATCACCTTTAAGAATATTAAACTAAATGATGTTGACTTTTCTCATTTTGTAATGTCATAGCAAATTACAGCTTTCCCCTGTGTCAGTGTCTCAAATGTCTCTGTATAAACTCATTTTTTAATTGCTAACAACAAGTTCAAAAGCCCGTGACTGTTTTATTCCATTTCAATTTACTTGAACAATTGCAACTCAATTTGAATAAGTGCCAAAACATTACTTTCATTACGTAGCCCAGCTCTTGGCATTAAAGTTTTATGATTAATCTATTTAGCTGTTTTAACAGATGAACAGCACAGACGCAATCAAGGGTGCTGATATCATGTTTTATGGAAATTAATTGCAATTAATCCACAACGTGACTGTTACAATTATGAGAAGATCTTGCCTGCAAGTTGGGCATAACATCCGAACATGACAGCGGACCACCCTAGCTGCGCATTACTGTGGATTCACCATCTCTGCATAAGGTTTTAGTTATAAAGAACAGATCAGACTTTCATCTTGTTGGTTTTAAAGACACTACAGCAATACACAGTGAGTCAGTGCAGGGCCTGCACAGCCATTTAAATATTGGGGACGGAGCGGGATCTAGCTCAAACGGTAGCATGTCTGCCTGTGAACCGGTCGGTCGTCAAATCGATCCTTCTCAGTGGACCCATTTGCAGTTTGGGCTATTTTCCGTTCCAGCCAGTGTTCCACAACTGGTTCATCAAAGGCCGTGGTATGTGTTGTCCTGTCTGTGGGACGGTGCATATAAAAGATCCCTTACTGCTTATCACAAAGAATGGCGGCAACGGGTTTCTTCTAAATACATATGTCAGAATGACCATATGATTGATATCCAATAACCGATGATAAGATATAAATCAATGTGTTCTAGAGGCATCATTAAATAAAACAAACTTTAACATTACTTTAAATATTGGGGGGTGGGGGTGGGGGGGAGACTGAATAGGGGTGCCATCAGTCATTTGAAGGGTGCATACAATGTGCTCAATAAATGTAAAAGATGCAAATTATAGGGTGTCTATTCTCACAAAGAAAGTGTCCCGCAGATTAGTGGCTGCACCAGCCCTGCAGTGTCAGTCTCTATAGAAATGCTATGTTTTAGGTAATATTTTATAATCTGGACCCCAATAAGTAATATTTATTTTTGTGCCGGGGGAGGGGGGGCAGGGGTGTCATTAAACCACTATTCAATCATTTATAATCCCAGCTAAAGGTTATCCAGTTCAGTTAATATTACTCCTGCAGCCAATATTGTACACGTGAGTACTAAAGCATAAACCTAGAAAAATAACACGGTGGGTGGTGCAGTAAATAATTATTGGTTTTTAAGATATATTTTACCATTGCTTCTAAGTCAGACTTTACGAACACAGGGTGTTGGCTATCTGTTCCAATCATAAATGAGAAAAAGCATAAGATTTGTTATCCTCCCTATCCTGCCCCAAGGCCTATCCTGCCCCAAGGCCTATCCTGCCCCAAGGCCTATCCTGCCCCAAGGCCTATACACCTAGGTGTGTGTTGCATGTACACGTCCTCCTAAAACAGAAAACTGTTTTGTTTTTTTAAACCATATTGTTATCTCTTTTTTTTTAAAGTTATATTTGAAGGTTGACTTTTTCTAAAATGAGAAAATTATGTGCACCTTCCCACAATAATTTGAGCTAACCTCATAAAAGCTTTCAACCAAACAATGTACTGAAATGAATGTGTATATTTTTTAACAATACTGTCATATCGTAAGAGCTTTACAACTACAACATTTTCTTATGTCAGCTTTCACAACTGATGCACTTAAAGTTATTTTGCTTCCCTGAAAATTTAATTAGCAAAGAATTTTTAATAACTCATCCATTAGTTATTCTATGTGTGACGTAAAAAATAAAAATGAAGAAATGCACCCAAACAAAATAACCGTTTATTTTTATACATAATTTGTTTAACATGGTCAGATCATAAACCAACGTATTTAAAAAAGCCATGAGCTACAAATTGTCTGCAGCATGTAAAAACAAACTGTATACTGTTTAGATCATCCATTAGAGTTCTGATGGGAAAGGAATTACAGGTACTTGTTTCTAAGAGGCAAATTACAGCAGTCTGATTCATGTTTTCTGTACATGTGCATCGAATATCAATCTGTCTGGCCACTAACAGATGGCAGAGATGATGTAAAGTGGGGCGGGCAGATGTAACAAATATATGTTCAATTACCTGAACTAACGTTTAAGTAGTTGGTTGGTTGTACGTATTTTCATGCTTATAGCCAATTAAGTGAGCTTTTCTAGTCGAGTGGTAGAACATCGGATTCTCAAGCTGAAGACATTGGTTCAAAACCCATTGGAGGCTGGCTCACACATGACTATTTGTAAAGTGGGGCTGGCAGATGTAACAAATATTTGTTCAATTACCTGGACTAACGTTTAAGTAGTTGGTTGGTTGTACATATTTTTATGCTTATAGCCAATTAAGTGAGCCTTTCTGGTCCAGTGGTAGAACATCAGATTCTCAAGCTGATGACAGCAGTTCAAAACCCATTGGAGGCTGGTTCACACTCGACTATTTATAAAAATTACCAAATGTTTGACATCCAATAGCCGATGATTAATAAATCAATGGGCTTTAGTGGTGTCATTAAACAAAACAAAAAATATATCCAATTAAGATTAAAGCATGCTGTACTGGGTGCACCATTCGGCTATCTGTCCAGAATAGAGGTTACTGTTAGTAGCGGAGGTGAAACCTGCTACTGCCATACTATTGTGGGTATTATTACCCATAAACAGCAAGGGATTGTTTACATGCACTATCACATGGATAGGATATCATAAACCACGGCCCTTTGGTAAACTAGTTGTGTATCACTGAACAGTTAACTAGGTCCTCTAACATTCAGTTAAATCTGTTTAACTAGCTCCTCTAACATTCAGTTAAATCTGTTTAACTAGCTCCTCTAACATTCAGTTAAATCTGTTTAACAAGCTCATCTAACATTCAGTTAAATCTGTTTAACAAGCTCATCTAACATTCAGTTAAATCAATGTGCTCTAGTGAAGTCATTAAACAAAAAACAAACAAACATTCAGTTATATACAGTAAACATTGTTATCATCTGTAAACACTTCTTTAGGTGAATCCAAAAGGAAATAAAACTATATCAAAGGGTTGCACCCAAATATATGTTTGTGTCTGATTTTCACTGATGATTCAACTTTGATCCACAGTTCAACCTATGTTTAACACATGGAAACATGAACTATGAATCGGTATTAAAATGTCAATGCGAAATTGGGCGTCTCCCCTAGAAAATTTGGGATACTGGGATACAAGACCACTTTATTAGGCATTTATAGTAACCGTATGACTCAGTTGGTGTAGAATCTTTCTAATAGCCACTGAATCATTTCAGAACCATTTGCTTTGTACTTTCTAGTGCAAATTTTGGTTAATGGTATCATGTGAGTGAACTGTTTAGTGAGTAAATGAATAGCTCAGTAGGGAAGGAGGAAAATCTGCACAGAAATGTGATACATGACTTAAATTTAGTACTGGGGAAGAATTCACATTTTTAATAAAAGTGAAAAAACGAAGGTAAATGTTGCCTACAATTACCAAATATTTGACATCCACTTCTTTCATAACACAACACCAACATGCCTACCTCAACTAAAATATCTGCACACCTGCCAGTCTAAAAGATAACAAGGAGTCTACAAATAAAAACAATTAGTCAATGAAGTGTTTTGGAAGACTTCCACAGGTACAAATAATTTTTATGTTTACAAACATTGCAGGAAAGAGAAAATCAGTGCAATCTGTGAGATACTAACATCCTCCACTTTCCTGCTATACACACGAGTATTTACTCTGGTGATTTCCCTGAAGACCTCACTTAGGCTTATTACACACCTTTAACCCAGCTAGCAGTACATTACATCATGTCTTGCCACTAACATATCTCAACAGCAAGACCTATATCCTTGGTGGCTACTCAATAATCCTACAGTTAGCCCTTTACCAATCATACCAACTGTCAAAGTCTCTAATACATATTTATATACATGTACATACATTAGTCATGAGGAAAGATTATTGTGTACATGTTTCTACAAATAAGAGAGCCTCAGTGGTCCAGTGGTAAGACATCGGACTCTCAAGCTGAAGACAGTGGTTCAAAACCCATTGGAGGCTGGCTCACACTTGACTACGTGTCAAAATGACCAAATGTTTGACATCCAATAGCTAATGATTAACAGTGTGATTTAAATGTGTCAAACAAAATTTAAAAAAAAATAAAGTTCCTACAAATAATATAATACTGCTAGTTTGGGTATCGTGTTTCCGCAGTGCAATGTATATATACAATAAAATTTGTCTGATCTTATCTTGTACAAACATTGACAAGCAGGTTAGGGTATGGTTACAGGGAGATAGCCAGTATTTGATTTAGTTAATGCAAAACAGTGACTGTACCCTTTGAAATGCTAATATTAATAGCATGTTTGGTAAAACAGTACTTTCATAATACAACTCCAGCATTCAAAAAGACAGTCAATACATTTTTACAGCAAAAACACATGCATTAAGTCAGCTGTCTCACCTTAAAAGAATGCTGATTTACCTAAGCTATACGTCATTATACCTAATTATATAGGTAGTTTCCTGTCAGCTTGAGGAATAAAAAGTTTCTTTGTGTGTGTGTGTGTGTGTGTGTGTGTGTGTGTGTGTGTGTGTGCGTGTACATATAGTTATATGTATACATGTATAATTTTGGAGACATATTACATACATGTAACATATCAGTACTAAAAACATACATATATTTTTTTTTTAAATATATCGTTCAAATTAATAATATCAAACACTTATAATTTAACTGACCTTCTTTGAGAGTGCTCCCTCCCTGAGAACTGCATTAATATTTTGTCCAAAATATCTGTTTTTGTTCTGCAACATGTTTCTGTCCATGACAAATTCACAACCAAATCCAGAACTAAATGCTCAAATCTCAATGAGACCAAGATGCGATAAGAATGTCTCTCTAACAGGGGAACGATGTTAACATCATGTTTCCTGGGTTAAGTTATTATCTTGTGCCAAGACTTGCGTTGTCAAATTAGTATATCCTGTAGTCATGCTACCAGGAAGGTAACGTAATCCACACGTAGTCACCTGCGTGTAATGAAGAAAACTCAACAACTGCAACAGAATGCCAGAAATCTTCTTCAAACATACATCCCACGAACACACCAACATACACCAGCATATAATATCAAAATATAAAACACTCGAAAATTCTTCTGTTCTTAAGACAATATGTAACTCTGAGCAATGTGAGCAGAAACGAGCAAGATGATGAACCTTTCATGTGGAGATACACCACAAAGACACACATCAATCATCAGAAGCATTTATTCTTATTCCATTTTGGTATGTTAGCCATCGCCCGTCTGCTCGAGACACAAATAACGATCAAACAATAACTGCACATACTACATCGCCATCATTCTGACATCATCTCATTGTTATGCCGATTCACACCTTTCCGTCCTCAGAGAAATTTCATCAAGGCAGTTTAATCATGCAGACAAATTAGTGCAAATTATGGTTCTCCAGAGATTATTTTCTATATGTAACAATTATGCCATCATTGATTTCTGCTCTCATATTAACAGATAGCAGCCAGATAGGCAGTGTGATATATCAACGAACAGTCTATGGTCAGTGATCACTGCATTGTAGTCCACGGAGAGCCGCCAATAGTGGCAGTTTAATATATCATCTACAAGTGTATGGTCAATGATTAATATGTTGTAGTCTATGAAAACACAAATTGGATCAATAGGCAAATCAGTTTAACATGAAAATAATACCATACAAATAATCATAGTACTATTTGCTGAATGGTATGTACAATGTGATGATTAAATCTTCAGTCCTGAAATATTAACAGCAATAAATGTCTTTGTATTTGGTTTACACAAAAACACCACTGTCCTGTTATTTGGTTAATAATACCATGCACATATTGCTAGTGCTATTTGCTGAATGGTACGCACAGTGTGATGATTAAATCTTCAGTCCGGTAAGTATTAAACAGAAATAAATGTATTTGTATTTGATTAACACAAAAATACCACTGTCCTGGTATTTGGCTAATAATACCATACACATAATCCTAGCACTATTTGTTGAATAGTATGATGATTAAATCTTCAGTCCGGTAGTATTAACAGAAATAAATGTCCTGGTATTTGGTTAACACAAAAACACCACCATCTTGATATCTTGTTAATAGTCTGGATTACCAATATATTAAACTATTTTAAATACTGAACTTGACAGTATTATAACAAAAAGTCTTTTATAAGTTTCTTTTTAACTTTGACCTCTATGATAGCATGAAATCCTTAACCCAATATTTAAAATCTTATTGAATAAAAAAGCCATTATCTCCTGATGAAAATATTCGCGAGAACAATCTTTAACTTAATTCCACCGAGAAAACCATTAATTTTAATATTATTATATTCCTCATAACCAAATAAATCTAACAGAAAAACAACACGTTAACTTCATCAAGAAACAGCACCAGGTCTTATGCAACTAAAGTATTATCCTTACTTCATTTCAAATTCCTTTTTTTCCAAAACCTTTCACAATTATACCCTTTGAGTAAAAGACTTGATCTTTTTAACTTGTTGTACACATGTTGCACTGCAAGTAATGTTATACGAAGACTAAGACTGGGCCAGCCTGAGTGATAATACTGTAACAGTCCGTGGAGATCTGTCACAGGATCAATACCAATGCTTGTAGATCACCATCACATGGACCATTCCGGCCTGCACGAGGGCTAATTCCCATAAAGCAATCCTTTCAAAGGCAAGGAATCAATCACTCTTAAATGTTACCTGTCGCTCAAAATTATCTCAGTCTTTAGGAGAAGGTTTGATGAAAATGTATACAGAATGCAGTCAAGTCCCATGGTATGTTCATCTATGATGACTTTTCAAGCACCAACAAAAATCTATCAATTTTGTAAAATGGAAGTTGGCATTTTAAAATTGAAATTGTCCCTTTTGTGATTAATACAGACAGTGTTCAATAGCATGCATGATGGCCTTTATACCAAACTGTTTTACTCTCTAAATACAATTTTAAAAAATACTTGAATTTTAATAGTTTCTGAAACCACAAAAGATAAATATTCATGAGGAAATAATTTCCAGACTTAATGTATTATATAAAAAACAATGTTCCATAATCCAGAAACCACAGATATACGGCAATTATCAGTAAAAACTGCACAAAATAGTTTCCTTCTGCACGAAATCTTCAAAACAAAAAATTCAGTTTCTCACAATTAATAACTAAAAATGTCTGACAGTCAATTTCCACAATAAAATCCTTTGAAAGATAAAGAATCAATCACATTTGAATGTTAACTATCATTTAAATTATCTCACTCTACTTTCCTCTTCAGGAGAAATATTCGCTTGAGAAGTGCTCCAGATGAACTGTACAAATAATAGAAACTTCTCCAATAAAAATCCAGTTGCGGAATGAAAATTAATTCCTAGTCCTGTTGCTGTGGAGGTTATTGGCTGCAAACCACTGTAATAATGTAATCTTGCAGCTCATTCCAGCGTAGTGACAATTGTGACATCTGTGGCAAGACCGCCACCTAATGCAGCTCCAAAGATATCAGATCGGAGGCCACACACCACAACTTCTTCACACACCACACGACTCTTTCCCACACCACACGACTTCTTCTCAGACCATGCATCACAACGAAGGAATCTTTGCAGAAAACTTGTCATTTTTTACTATTAAGAGGTCTCATTTGGGTCCAAACCATCTGTCAGGCCATGACATAGTATAATTAATTGTGAATAACTGTCAACTCTACACCCTTTTCGATTTAAAGTAGCTGGACCAATATATTAAGATCTTTAAAAGACACGTTTTTTAACATAAATAAACACTATATTGTTTAATCTACTTGCATATATTAATAAACATGATGGCTTATACATTAAAACATTAAGCAGCTACAAACAGGTACATCAGACTTACTGATGTTTTAAAAAAGTTTGTTTTATTTAACGACGCCTCTAGAGCACATTGATTTTTAATCTTATCAGCGGCTATTGGACGTCAA
>JAULBS010007044.1:0-11308 GCA_032355785.1 Symmetromphalus regularis | reverse complement strand
CGCACAAACAGTCACAAACGCACCCCCCCCCCCCCCCCCTTAAAGAAAATCACATTTCCGGTGGTCACTAACGGCTACATTGTGCTTCCAGACTTGATCCAAAATATGTGTATAGGGTTAAAATATTGTTTTGCATCATATACATGAGCATAAATCCTGGGAGCGACATATCCCCACTTTTTGGACAAATGGTATGCCTATATAATTACCACACACATACACATTCTGCTTAGAAAAATTGAAATAAAATGCCTAAATAATAATCTTTTCCAGCACATCTCTTTATATCAATGTAGCACATGCATGCGGTCTCAGTGCTAATACACCGAAGTACAAAGGTGGGGGGGGTGGGGGGCGCTATTATAGTTTGAAGATTTTAGCTGGAAAAGGCATTTAAAAAACCTTGGATTTTCAAAAACAAATTACGAGTGGGGGAGGCATGGCTCCACCCCAGCCTGGTTCCCTCCCCCACTTCCAGGAAGCCTCCTCCCCCTCACCCCACAAACACTTTCAGGAAGGGATTGTCGCCGTTGATCATACATAACATTATGTTAGCAATGAGCACTCATCTTTACAAATTTCTCGATCAGACAATTTTGAACAACAACAAACAAGTAATATAATTTTTCAGTTTTGGATACCGGTATTTTAATACTGACATGACACTTACATGTACACCTGGCAGTCAAGCAGGTGTCTGGCGTGGCATCACATATAAATCAATGACAAATATCTACAATTGTTTTTATCTAACACAAAGTACAGTACAATACTGCTATCGCTTTCAAAATCTACAGTCATCGACTGCTGTTCTAATAGCCATCTAGTGTATCATACCATTAACAGCAATACAAATTTTCACTTGTACAAAACAGATACTCATCTTAAAACTATTAAACCTACATCGTCTGCAGTAGTTAAATCACCATTTAAATTGACATGTTAGTTACCAGTTGATTAAAGACCTCATGAATATTGCACACACTTTCTTTATATAATGGGTTTTTGTGGGGGGGTTGGTTTTTTAAAGGTTTTGTTTTCTCTCATTACCATTATCATATGTGTCAAACGATAAATGAATTAAAAGCCAACAATGACAATGTAGGTTTAAATGTTATATTTTCTTTCATTAATTCTAATGAATGTGCGCATGAACAACTAGATTTATATTTACATAATTAAAAAAGCAAATTTAAATTGCAAACAGTCAGTGGGTCATTTACAAAACAAAGTATATTATCGACAAGCTGGTAATGTTGATATTAATGTAATATTGTAGACATATATTTAAGAATACATTTTGAGTAACATTATTTAAAAAAAAAATTCTACACACATCTTTCTTGAACCAAGATAAACATAAATAAAAAATGTTTTAACTTCCCTCTTTCAAAGAACACAGAATACCTTGAGTATTAGTATAAATGATCAAAAATGATTCAGTCATCAACCTAATTGTCATTTTCTGGGACTGTGTTTATATAAATTTGGATAAAATGTTCAAGTTACAATGTTTGACAGATAATAAAAATCAGAAATGTTAATCTTCAAATATAAATTAATTGTAGATCTAGAGGAGTACCGTGTTTGATGTAATAAATGCCCAGCAAACTTATGTCAAAAGGAGTTTGTTTATCAAGATTACCATAGAAGTGAATTTTTTTATCAAACAAATTACAAATTGTATTCTTATTCAACAGCAGATGGATTTTGTCACACTTATCCATTGTCAACACACTATACCATCAAGTGAAATGGCAGATTTGAATACTACAGGACTAACAGTTCTTCAAAAATTGTATGACACATTGATGTTTTACATGTTACACAGTGCCTGAAATATATTCTTCTGTCAAATGACATGAGCAGAGGGGACCCTAATTTAATTACACTTTTTTAATTTTGAAATCCTATAGTGGGCACTTATTGAATATGGTAATGTGTTTGTTGTATTTATCACTTAGAAAATACTTATTTATGATTGGCCTATAATAAAACAAGATGGCTGACTCATCAACAATGGCTGCTGCCTCTGCGAAGTATAAAATATAACTGTTGTATTCAAATTTAAATGATACACATGTAACTGTTCTCATGATCAAAACCATATCTCTGCACAGTCTAAATCCAAGGAATATATAGGCAAAAGATTATCTTCACCGTTGTGATTAACATAAGTAAATCGGCACTAAACAATTTTAAAATATGTTCTATTTAACCATGGTATATACCCAAATAATCAAGTTATTTTTATGCTGAGGCATTTGGGGGGAGTTTTGGTTAACAAATATTAATTAATTCATACTCCCCATTCTTTTTGAATACATATTTTACATTTTCAGAAGTTGAGAACGGTACAAAACATTTGAAATGCAAACCAGATGAGGACCTATTTCAAATGGAAGAAAAATGTCATATAAAAAGAGGTATGTAGAAAAATTGTGCCTTATCAAGAATAACTTTTTTTAAACAGATAGTTCTTATGATGTCAAGCATTCTAGAGGCACAAACAGCTATATGTATATAAACAACTATTACAAATAATAAATGTTTATACAGCATATACACAAGGTGTATATATTTCAAAAATGAAAATAAGATATTTCCAAAAATCATATTTGAAACATTCACCAGCCCCATTAGTTAGTTTGCATATGATCCAAATAAAATATGCAAACATTGCTAACAGGGCCAACAACAGGCCTAAAGCCCACTTTCCATCAACGAGATTTAGCGTGCGTTTCTGCCTCGCTCACGGAAATGTGCATTTCCATATCTGCGTTTTCACAAGCTTATTCCTGTACACAATGAAATATCATCGCACTTCTTAGAAGAAACGAAAACATGTCTTCCATTATGGAATTGGGCCTGCTGTTGTTTTTACAAAGAAACAAAGCATGAGGCATTCATATGATGTAGTACCAGCACTGAAGTCATAGGTACTGGGTTCATGAGATTTTGCAAAAAAAGACGAGAATTTGGAAATTAACTCTGAAAAATATATGAATTCTTCAGAATGTCTTTTGAGAAGCTGAAGTATGTCCTGTGTTTTGTAGGAACAGTTATCCAGAACAGATGTATATGCGGGAAAACTCGTGATGTGTAAAAAAAACATGCACTGAAAGATCGCTCATCGATATACTTTTTTTAGCGTACTGAAAGACTGCGCGTGGAAAACACGCACTAATGGAAAGTGGGCCTTACTTTGACCAGGATCCATTCGAATTCCTGCTACTTTATGTCACAATAATCCAATTTTTTCAATCATAAATCTTTTTACTAATTAATTCAAAATTTGATGTTAATGAACTAATATAATTATGCTGTCTGATTTTCACTTGAAATAAAAATATGACATGTATTTAATTTTAAAATTTGATTTTATTTGACTCCAACTGATTCCTGTGATATTCATTTACAGAAATTACTTTTCAAATTTCTCACAGAAATCAAGTTATAGGCTATATTTTCAGCAAGACCACATGTAAAACTTTCATTCTGGGCTGGTCATAAAAAATGCTCATTTTGGGCCCTGCATTGTAATTGCTATCGTTGAAAACTGTTTTCATTTTGATTTCAAAATCAGATTTTAATTCCTGGCTTTCAAACAAGTGATAATAGAAATTATTTAGGGATGTTACGTTATAATATTGCATCTCAAAAGAACTCCAAAACAAATACAAATAAATGAAGCATGAAATATTTGATGGATGTGTTGGTGAAAAGCAGTTACATCTACAAAATGTAATACATGTTATTAACAAGTGACTGTATAGTTACATTCACACCTACAGAATATGAAACATTTTAGTTAAAATGCCTGTTTCAGCAACAGCTAAAACCATTAAAAGTGCAAGCTAACTTGTGAACAATGTGACTGCTTACATCATAACAGGAAGCAATGAAACATGAAACTGAATGTGTATGTCTGTGATGTACTTGAACTGTTTTAGCTAATAACTACATGTACATACTAGCAAACCGAGCTGTTGTATGACAAGATTAATTACATCATAACAGGAAGCAATGAAACATGAAACTGAATGTGTATGTCTGTGATGTACTTGAACTGTTTTAGCTAACAACTATGTGTACATACTAGCAAACCGAGCTGTTGTATGACAAGATTAATTACATCATAACAGGAAGCGATGAAATTGAATGTGTATGTCTGTGATGTACTTGAACTGTTTTAGCTAACAACTATGTGTACATACTAACAAACCGAGCTGTTGTATGACAAGATTAATTACATTTTAAAGTTCAAGTTCAAATGCAGCATTTATTACACTAGACAATGAAGCAATGCAGTTAAGAAAACGTATACACCACATTCACTATGTACATTCACAGTTAGAGTGACAATAACACAAAACTGCAACACTGACAACAAACAAAATACAGTTTTCATAATCTCAAACTTTCTTATCTTCAACATGGTAATGTTAAAACAGTCCTAAACAAAGTTGCCACAAAAAGCATCAAAATAGCTGAGAATAGTCATTCAGTTTACTACGTGTCACTGAAGTAGAGAACTGAACGTCATTTACATCTATCTGACCTAAATTGTGACATTCTTAATTGCAGTCTTGTCAGTACAACTTGTCTGCTATCAGCTGTATTCATGAATAAGTAGGATTAGATTGCCCAGAACAATGGATGTAACCGACAATGAATAACAAAGGGACATAATAATAAAAATCATGGAATAGAGGCTAGATTAATTTGTGTTAACCTATAGGTTCATATTTAGTGGTAACCTTTAAATTAATTGTCAAGACACCATGCTCATTTTGCTGCATGCATAGTATCAGAATTAAATAACTGAAAACAGACTTCCCTAGTGAATTTTTAACCTAACCCAAACACTAAACCAACGTGTGATGAGCTGGGGAGGGGACTAACTGCTGTAATTACTGAATGACCTGAATACTAGTGAACTCGTTATAATTAAGCAGTTAAGATGTAATGAATTACTGACATCTGGAGTTCTCCCATCCGAACCTACCAGTTGAAGATAATGAAGTCTCAATGTAGTTATCCTACCCTGAATAAAAACAAAAGCCATTCTTCCTCTAATACATGAAAACAACACAATTACTCTCCCTCTACCTTTAACTATATACTGATAGAAGTAAGGGATTGCATGGTAATGTAGAAAAATGTAATTCACTGCTAGTGACCAAACATACAGCCAAATGGTTCTGACTTTTAACACTTCATCACAATAATGAACATGCTGCTCTTCTGTCAAAACTATCTGCCCTACTGTTTGAGTGATGCCAGGTCACATCAACACTATTCTGTCATCATACTGGTCAGGTATAATAATGCAATCCCTTATTTCTTCCTATCATCTTTCACATGCAGAAAGCAACAAAAGTTTTTGGCAGTTTCTGTTCTTTGTTCAGTATTTGCATTTTCATATTGTGTATTTCCCTATAAACGCCAATATTCTCAGCAAGTTTTCATCTATGCTGAGCTTTATCGATATGTTTATATTTAATCATTCAACGCAAAAACCTAATTTCCTTGAACCAATAGACAGTTAGTGATGTACATAAGAGACACTAGCAATAACGAGATTAGTTCTAAGGGTAAACTTGATCCTGCCCATAACCGGCTATAACTCATGGATACACTACAATAACAGATACAAAATGAGTATCTCTGCTTACAATATAGATGTACATAGAAAAATAGGTTTTCTGTTTCGATAATCATGTCCCATCGCCAATGTGTGGTGGCTTCACTATTATCTTGTTTCCTTGTAGCTCCGCGTTGATCCCATACTCCTTCAGAAGGTTAACGTTGTTGGCAAGACCTTCCATCTTCATCTCATTCACGATGGCTTTGTTTTCGTCATTACCCTCGAGAAGATTGCGGATTGCTAACACAACCCATTGCGTAATAACTGAATATGGTTAAGGATCATTATCATTTAACAGGGGTGCAGAAAGTACTCGCCCACCAGCCAAATGCAAGTAAAAATTCAGACCGATGAGTAAAAAAATGCAGCTACCAGTCCGATGGGCAATCTGTATTTTTCTCATTGACAGTAAAAAACATTTCCATATAATCCATGCCAGAATTCGAAATAATTAAAACAAAGAGCTCAGAATGATAGCAAAATTCACAATACACGACGTACAGCAACAAAGTAGTTTTGTTAATCAAAGACTCTCAGCTATCTTATTTTGCACTATTGCTATGCCGAGTGTCAGTTGTTTTTGGATCAAAAGCAATGCTACTATGTATGGTTCTTCTTTCGGAATCATTTGTTAATGGGGCAATGTTTGGACAGTGTTTGAAGGCCACAACAAAAAAATTTAAAAAAATACAGTGAAGGAAGAAAAAGACAGACTGTATGAAAAAGAAAAACGAGAGTGGGTGTGGAAAGACAGTTGGCTAAACACAGGGTCAGGAGAAAAGAGATCGTGGTTAATACATGATTCCTCAAAAAATGCCATGTTCTGTAGCGATTACAGAGAAAACAAAACAGAAAAAAAATAATGGATAAACCTTTTGTTGTTGAAACCTCAATATTCAAACTGGAAAGCATAAAAGTTCACGAAACGTCAGAAATTATACATTTGCTGTTGTTAAAAATTATATACTGTTCTGTAGACTGGCAGACTAATAGAAATTCTGACGGGCTAGTAAAATCTTGTTGGTTCTGGTCTGGCATATTTATAGATTTTTTAATACCTATGCAATGCAGTTTAAAAAATAAAAATTGCTCCTCTGGTTAACGAGATTTTGACAATTATTTAAAATAATGCAAAATGACAGCCCTTTTCAAATGTGGTGGCCATTTTTAAAGATGGCGGCCGAACGGGAAATTTTTGGAAATGTCTCCTGTGCCAATTTTCATCGCGGGCATGTCAGTAATGAATTCAGATCATAAAAACAGCTTTACCGTAAATACATTTGGGGTTCTGTGGTTTTTAGAGTGTAAATGTTAACATACATACACAGCACCATTTTTTTAAAATCTGTTATATTTAAAAAGCTATCAGAGATTTTGAAATGTCTTAATGAAATAACTTATAAATTATTTCAAACAGCTATGCAACACAGTTTAAAATATGAAAATAGCTCCTCTGGTTATCGAGATTTTGACAATAAGGATTCATCTTATTTATTTTGTCTGTTTGATTGTGATTTGTTTCTATGTAACCAAGATTTACTATATAATATCGTGTTCAGTAAAGGATACATGGATTTCTGTCATCAACTCCAGACAGGTCAAGAAGCAAAGGAATTCCATCCATCTCTCGCACCTACAAAACAATAGTAGACAGTACAACTAAAGTGAGGTAATGTTCTCTCGAACTTAGAACTAAAAAATAATGTATTTGTAGGATTCAACATCAACAAAACAATTATACATTCAAAAGTGTGTATCAGTGATGTGGTGCTAGAATCAGGCCTAACTCCCTCATATCTGATTCAACATGACATTTTCAATTATTATTCATACATTTTCCCGCAATTTCAGATTAATATAGCTACATTAAATCCTAACTAACTGCAAATAGTTTGTGCAGATGAAAGATAAACTTCTTTTTTTAATTTTATAGATTTTATTAACCTTGAGAATTTTGGTTATAT
Organism: Symmetromphalus regularis; assembly: GCA_032355785.1. Taxonomy (NCBI): domain Eukaryota; kingdom Metazoa; phylum Mollusca; class Gastropoda; order Neomphalida; family Neomphalidae; genus Symmetromphalus; species Symmetromphalus regularis. Next base: position 3,694 of record JAULBS010007044.1, on the reverse strand, counting down.
CTGATATCCAGGTTGAATCAGTATTATTACGATTAACAACGAACATATAATGAGTATATGTACAATTATGGTGTGCAAAATTAAATTGTAATAAATACTCTCTATCTGAACATCTAAAGAACACTATAACACTCTAGTTAGACCTAACAAGAGTGCTATAAATTTAACAGAAATAGTTAAGAAAACCATCAGACTCTTGATATAAAAGTTGAATCTTAAAAACTGAATACTAACATAAATATACTAAAATAAGAAATAATGTGAACAAAAAGTAAAAGCATAAATATACTCGCACTGTATGTTACTTGTTTCTAAACATAAGTTTTTGTTTTTATGCAGCTTACCCTATCTTGGTTCACAGAGTGGTGATAGACCATGTTGGCAATGAGACGAACAAGATCTCGCTTCAAACAAAATGATGGATGGCTGGGGTCAATCTCTGATGGTTTCTCTGCTCCAATGAAGTGATTTTCTCCTCCCTTGTTAATGTCATGGATTCCATTTAATAAATCTGTTGTAGTAATGTGAATATATTATTTAAAGGACGTACAAATATAAATGCAAGTAAGAACTCCATAATGGTACACTTAGACAAGAAAAAAACATCAAGCAGGACCCATGGAGTGCATTTGAAAGTGGAGGGAGGGGGGACACAGTGTCTGAAAATATTTTTATTCAGCAAAACTTTAGCAATGTTTTTATTAGTTGTCCCCTAAAAACAGAGGGGCATGGCACCTCTAGCCCATCAAGGACAACCTTTCCTAAATCACCTCATTTAAACTACCAGTACTCTCCTAAATACACCCAACAGAGGGGTACTGTTTTATTATGTACACTTCAATGTAGTCATGTTGAAAGAAACTACTGACAAGAATTGATTGATAATAAAAACATCTAGATCCAATACCAGTAATCATCCCTCACAATTGGATTTTGTTATCTGCTTTGTATATGTTACTTAACATATTTTCTAATCTCTTTGAACAAATCATGGTTTGGCCTTAAACCAACAATAAATTATATTTAGTGAAAATGTTCATTTTATTTACATATTTGTACATATACTCGATTAGATCAGATCAGAGCTATGATGCTGGGTGGAAGTTGTCCTGGATACATGCTGTGTTTTATGTTTAAATTCTACTGCAATAAATATGCAACATTAAGGGTGCAAGAATGTTTAAAAAGCAACTAAATATAATAGTAACAGCTTCTTTATTTTTACCAGATGCAATATTCTTAATTACAAGGGCTGAGTAATTAGATCTTGTGGATTTTTTTTTATACTATACAGTTATACTATAAATCACTTTCTACAAATATGCTGCAAATTTACCATGATTATCAACTACTATAAAAGATCATTATAGGTTATGGGAGCCACTGTTAAATTTAATTCCACATTTGCAAATTTTCCCTGATCACATCTCATTAAGAAAAAGAGTTCTCACCAAGGGAGGTCATTAGCAGGTCAGTATCCTCTTGAAGAGCTCCATAAATAGTATGAAGTGACATGGCTATACCTAGAGCCTCGATGTTCTTCACTATCAACCATGGGGTCTAAAAAACAGTAACACATCAGTTTTTTAATTAACCCTATGAACCCGATGAGCCGGTTTGACGTCATAATGCGTATACCTGAGAAGCCGATTTTTCGGCTCCCACATGGACTTCTTTATAATTTATATAAACAAACTTTGGGAAATGTATGATGATGGTTTCGGTTCTTTTTAACCAATCAGAATTAGTTTAATAGCGTGGCTAATAGTGGAAGTTAAATGTCAATTTAGAAAAGTTTTTTCCTCTTGTTTTTCTCAAAAACAAACTGTGGAAGCGTTAGCGCCAAAGAAGCGCTGCAGTTAATTTTGTCGGACAATGAGGACGAGTTGAATAACAATACATACAGAAATGATAGTGATGAAATAGGTGATCAGCCTGTTGTAGGTGATGGCAGTGATTCCAATATCGGAAATGAATTATTTGGGAATGTTGAACATCAATTAGTTCGTGGGTGTGGGAGCCCAGGGTGAGGGTGAAAATAAAAAAATGTGCATAGAGTTCAAAGAGTTAAAAGAAATCTCAAATTAAATGAGAGAAAAATATGTGTAACTTTACAATACAGATATTATAGCAGAATATCTAGTTTGGAAAAGGGTGATCTGACAAAAACATTGATAATCAAAAATGAACGTCTTTTTTTTTTCTTTTCTTTATTATCAAATTAGATAAGTTGTGTGGTTAGTGTATTTTTGAACATATAATAGTATACATATGCTGAACCAGACTGCAAATATTTGGGTTTTAAAGTGATTATATTAAATTGATTTTATTTAAATAACATTATGTCTTTTTTTTTTTTTAACAAATTAGATAAGTTTTGTGGTTAGTGTGCTTTTGAACATACAATAGTATACATATACTGAACCAGACTGCAAATATTTGGGTTTTAAAGTGATTATATTAAATTTATTGTATTTAAATAACATAACGTCATTTTTTTTAATTATCTTATTAGATAGATAAGTTTTGAGGTTAATGTGCTTTTGAACATACAATATTATACATATGCTGAACCAGACCGCAAATATTTGGGTTTTAAAGTGATTATATTAAATTGATTGTATTTAAATAACATTACGTCTAAAAAATCTACATGGTTTTCTTTTTCATTATCACATATTAGTTGTAACCATACACAAGAACTGGAAAAAAAAATAAAAAAATTGTCAATAAAGAATCATTGCCAATAACAGATCTGTATATAAAAGGGTTTTAAAATTTTAATCAATACATTTAATAAGTCAAACACATCAACTATTAGCAAATGGTAGGAAATAACAAATGAAAAGCTGCAATAAATACTACTTACCAGAGAATACTCGCAATTCATCACCACCACTCTTATGACTTGCAGACATTTTGACTGGATTTCTTCTGAGAGAAAACGAAGATTATCAATACCCACATAACGATCCGGCATCGATGAAGTCACTTCTTCAGGCATGTCATCGACTGTCATCTTCGACTCGGCCACAGCTCCAGGAACGTCTGTATTCATGGGACCAACCACTAGTTTCCTGTCATGTGTCAAATTCTCACCCATCTTTTTCAGAAGATTGATCATTACTTCAACAACAAATATCCTGCAATAATATTATATATTATTATTTGCTTATTCAAGTCTATTTCATGTACAAATTTTCTTGCTTGCATTAATTTCATGATTTACAATACCGGAGGCCTACACACGCACACACACATATGAATAATATTAGCAACATAATGTTCAGCAAGATATTAAATTAAAATGATTCTAATTTCAATGCATGGTCATATAGGAAAAAGCACAAATTTCTAAAATTAATTTACAAAGAACCACATTAAAATAAATCCAGTCATTTTGTACTTACCTTTCCTTATCAGTGAGTTTGTCATATAAAACAGCCAGAAACGTTTCAAACTGACATAAATCCTCAATCAAATACACCCTGTAAAAATAGCAAAATATTACTGTTATTATGTTATCATGATCCTCAACCAAATACACCCTGCAAATATAGAAAAATAGTGCTGCTATTAACATAGATCCTCAATCAAATGCACCCTTTAAACATAGGAAAATATTACTGTTATTATGTTATCATGATCCTCAACCAAATACACCCTGCAAATATAGAAAAATAGTGCTGCTATT
>JAULBS010007033.1:0-11308 GCA_032355785.1 Symmetromphalus regularis | reverse complement strand
ATGGAATGCTGTTGGTTTATACATGTTAAACATCATAGGTTTATATCAAAACCACTATTACAAGGAGTAGGAGATAGTTTAGAGGTAGAGTGTCCATCTGGTTTGTCATGGAATGCTGTTGGTTTATACATGTTGAACATCATAGGTTTATATCAAAACCACTATTACAAGGAGTAGGAGATAGTTAGAGGTAGAGTGTTCTTCTGATTTGTCATGGAATGCTGTTGGTTTATACATGTTAAACATCATAGGTTTATATCAAAACCACTATTACAAGGAGTAGGAGATAGCTCAGAGATAAAGTGCTCTTCTGATGAGTGGTGTGTTGCCAAAGTGATCCCATTCAGTGGACCTATTGGCTATTTCTTGTTCCAGCTATTGGTCCATGATTAACATAACAAAGTCCATGGGTATGTGATGTTCTGACCATAGAAAAGTGTATACAAAAGATACTTTGCTGCTCATCAGAAAAAAGTAGTTCATATGACAGTAGCAGAGTTTCTCTGAAGACCGAGTTGCATGGTGGACTCATTCTGATTGGGTTTATTCTCATCCCAGCCAGTGTTCAACAACTGGTATATCAAAGGTAGTTCTATCTGTGTAACAACACATAAAAGAGTCTTTGATGCTAATGGAAAAAATATATATAATTTTTCTTTGAAGACTACAAGTCAGTATTACAAAATGTTTAACATCCAATAACCAATGATTAATAAATCAGTGTGCTCTAGTGGTATCATGAAAAAAAAAAAGTTTCTCCAAAATGAAACCTTAACATTTGTACATTTGGGAGATTTGATCATGAAGATTGGTGTACACACAGAGCTGCTCTCGGCACATGGAACTTGGACAGGAGAAGTCTGGACCACAATAAACCAGACACAAACATTGAGTCATCCAGCTGTTTGATGTGTGTTCAATTTCACCCAGTGAACCCAGCATGGGTGGTTGGTGGAAGCTTCAATGGTCAGTGAGTGGAAATGGTGAAAATAATTTATGATTTCAGGCCTGGTAAAGGACTATCTACTTGATTGTGAGCACTGTCAATGTATATTGTTGGTGTGTCATATTTTGGTGATTTGTCCTAACATTTATCCTATTAGTGTATTTGTTAATGAGGGTTTGGTAGAATTATTTCATTTCCACCCATAACTCAGTATAAAGTTGTTTTTTTTAAACTCCTTTTTATAACAAATGCATTATTTATCAAAGATACACTGAATATTGTTTTGTTTGCCATAATCTTAGTAATTAATTTGTTAGATGTCATTATACTGTATATACCTTTTATTATCATCATTTTGTGTGTCTGTATTAAAAAAAAAAACCCACAACAGTGTGACCCCCCCAATAGTCGATGTTTTCCTTCATTGGGGGTGGGGGGAATTTAAAAATAAATAATATGTTTAATTATGTATGTCTGAGGTAAAAACAAATGTAATATTTTATTTTTATTTCATTTACATAATTTTTAGAGTCAGCCAAAAAAAACCGAGTAATTAAAAATAATCTTTGATAATTAAAAAAAATCTTTGATAATTACAAAAAATTGTTGATGATTTCGTGTATGTATAGTTATTTTAATAATTTTGACTTAGGAGTGTTAATGTTATTCTCACATTAGACATGCACATACAGTCACTGGGGAATGGCACAGGTGGGTACAAGAGTGGTACAGCTCTTATAGTTACAGTAGTAGTTCCAAACCTTGGCTCCTAGTGTCCCCTCAACACCCCTCGCCCCCCACCCCCTCCCACACACACACGAAGACACACCTCTTTCTTGGTATTAGGTAAAAAAAATAATTACTTGGTTCTGATGCTACCCAGTCACCCCACCCCCCACTGCCTTGTTTTTCCTCACCACTTCCTAAATCTTTCTACCATCCCCAGAATCACTAGGTTAGAGGAACCAAAACTGGGATGAGAAGTAATACCAAAAAATTGTTGATTTCTGTGAAGAAATTGTTGTTTTATTATTATTATTATTATTTTTTTTTTTTTGTTGGTAAGTATACATTGTGAGAAATAAATGTGAGGATTATTTTGCTTTCAAAAGGTGAAGTGCTGGTGTGGGATCTCAGTCGTGAAGATGACCTAGTGTTGGCAACGTCGGGTATTGGTGATGATGCCCACAGGGAACCAGTTGCTAAAGTGCAGTGGCTACTCGATCCCGAGTCAAAGTCAAAGAGATACAATGTGAGATAGTGGTTGTAACCTTTTGTTATTGTTTTCAACCAACTTCTGCTATTTTAATATAAATTGAATTTCAGCTTTTGTGTTTAATATGTTTCATTTATATTATTATATTTTTTATCATTATATTGTATACTGTTTATCATATTGTAAATCACCTTTGTAAGATGATTTATTGTAAAATGTTTTAAATTTATACATAGTTTGACCTCTAAAACCAAATGTTTATTTTTGTACTGGAAGGGAGGGTGTTAAATCTATATAAGTAAAATATATATATAAATAAACAACTTTTCACAGCAATTTGCATTTGATTTAAGTATGCAAAATGTATTTTGTTTTTTAGTGCGGGGACTATTTTTTTGGTATTATATAGTAAAACCAAAATCTTATGTTTGTAAAATTATTAATGAAATTTGAAATATTTCTTTGATCAGCGAAAAATGTACTGATGCTAAAAATGTTAATTGGCTTTTCTTTTTATTGTTATTTATTTTCAGATCATCAGTATTGGTGGAGATGGCAAAATTTTGGTCTGGAGTATGAACACAAAGAAACAGAAACTTACGCTTGTAAAAGGGTATGTCATTGATATAATGAAATAAAATGTTCAGATTAATTGTATAGCTTTCAGATATGCCAGCAGTGAATTTATGTGGTCTTTTTTTATTAAAACGACACAGTAAAAATGCAGGCTACATACTGAATAATGGATGCTTGCAAAAGCTGCTTAATAACAAACCAAAGAATGATACATTCAAAAATGTAAACATTTTACTGTTCATACAAAGCATACTAATTTTGAGATGTTCCCACCAACACACCTCAACTGAATTTATTATAATTATTTTTCCCTCCAATAGCCGATATGTGTTTTGTGCTGGGACTAAGTAAACAAATAATCCATAGAAATTTATTTTTTAAGCAATGCTATTAAATGTTTATTTCAATCAACATTTTAATGTTCAATTTAAATTTCTACTGTGTTCATGATCCTATTTCCAGCATATGAATAGGAAAATTAAGAACAAGCCCCAAGTCGAACTAATTCTCTGATTTGAATCATGATCTTGTACAAATCATCATTTCTAACCAGTCTTTTTCTGTATGTCTCTAGGTTTGTGCTTATGGCCCAGAGTCTGCCAAGAAATATGAAAGTTCGTGGAGTGCGTGGTGACAAGGAGCTGGGGGCGACATGTATATCGTTCAACCATGAAGACAAGGACACATTTGTTGTCGGTTCAGAAAGTGGCTGTATATTCAAATGCTCATTGCATGTCTTGGGAAATCCAGCAGGAAGTATGTAAATTAGTCTACACTTTGTAAGACTGTAAATTATTAGTTTTGCTTTTCCTATCAGAATGCATAGTGGTCCTTCACAAAAAGGGCTGAAAATTTAGAAGAATTACCATTGAACAAAACACCTGTATATATATATCAGAAAGTGCATATTTAGAAACCACAAAGTCATTGAACAATAAAGTAGCCATGGTAGCTGGCGTTCTTGGTCAGAAGTGCATTGCACCCACTTTTTCTTTTTTTAAGAAAATGCGCACGAATTGGTCATGGAAACTGAATATATCTCCACTTTTTCTTGCCTTTGCCCCCATATCGGATCCATTCCAGACATCAAGAACACAGCAACACCATCAATTTTCCGCACCCGGTCACTCAAAAAGTCTCCTAAAGCATCTTTCTTCTCCAACCAAGTCCAACAAAGGAATTTTTGATACTAAGCCCATAGATTCGATGTTCTGTCTAAAACTTTCTTTTGACACCCGATTCAATGGACAATGAAAAGATTCGCCATCTTTGGAATAGCTCATATACCACAATCTCGCGTTAGCACATCAACCAATTACAATGCGGGGATCCGGCTACTCAATAGCGTCCTCCATGGATGCCACCATCTTGATAGGCGGGTGGTGATATAAATGGGATGGGTTGTTCTAAAAGTAGGACAGGAATGACAGAACAAAGAAAATCTGAACTTTCGCTATTAAAATGTGGATATTTTTATAAACCATAATCAGTCTGCTGCAATGGGTGGAAGAATCTCATCTATGAGAATGTCTTATTTGTGTGTATTCTTATTAATGCATCTGGCTAATAATAATGTAAAAAAATCAAAGTCCACATTATGTAAAAACTACTGATTTGCTGTAATCTTATTATTTAATTTCATCTTTCATGCAAAAAGCCGTCTATATTTGTTTTCATAATAGTCATGTAAGCTCATGTGGTGGGTTGACCAGGAATCCCGCAAGTAGTATTGATTAAACCTAGTACCTTTTTCCAAACAAATATCCTAGTCTAATAAAAATATGTAACAAAAGCTGGCTTACGTTCTTTAAATATTATGTTACCTTTATTGTGTGGTTGTTAATTCACAATGAATTATTACAAGCAAATCTTTTAGTTGACTGACAATCTGCATTAAATAATTGTGTACACTGAGAATGTTTCTAATTTCAGGTCACATAATATCATCAGTGCCTCTCTGTTCACCAGTTACCTTCACCTTCAACCCACACCACGGTCCAGTCTACTCTGTTGCTTGTTCACCATTCCACAGATTGGCGTTTATCAGTTCAGGAATGGACCAGTGTCTTCGACTGTACAGCATGCTTCAAGTAAGCAGGGATGTATCATAACATGATCATACATAACAGAACTTTCAAAATAAATTAAATAGTGTCATGTTGTGTTATAGACAGAGGTGTCAACCTGGGACAACTTACATCTGTACGACTATGACAAAGAATCTTTAAGATCTGCAAAAAATCCTTACATGTGGTCAGCACAATTATAAAGGACACAATTTTGGTATATAGGTCCTGACATAACAACCATAAGCAAATAATAACAAAATAAAACTTGTTCAGACACTGATCATTTATTTCCCACGTTCGTCCATCAGACTTCGGAAAGAAACAGCCAAAAATGTGTTCTGCATATGCTCAGAATGGCAGACTGGGATAACTACATGAGCAGGAGTGCAGTTTCAACATGCTCAAAGCACACTGGGTATATCTCGTAGCAGTCAAGTGCAGCAAAATATGCACCATTTTCAAATATTTCATGGAGGACATGATAATTTTATGACTATGCCTGTGCAATTTGTAAAAATCTGTACAGTTCATAGGAAAAACGGACAAGTTGATACCTCTGTATAGATTGTTTCACATATGGGAGTGATAGCAGGCAGTGTTCATTTTTAACAAATGGTGATGGGGCTAATGCAATTAAAACTGTATTAAAATTAAATTAGGATTGAGATGAGGTGTCTGTAAAAATTGACTCCCACATTAACTTTCATGCAACAGCCCAAAGTCGTTTTGAAATAATACACAAAGATGATATTTGTAATTGCACAAATATTCAGTTTGTTTTAGCAAGCCCGTAGGGGCTAAGGAACTCAGCCCCCACCCACCCAGATAAAGATTCCTTTATAAAGGTGGATATATTTTCCACCAAACTACCATTTTAGAAGTTCAAAGTGTATTTTAGAAAATAAGTTATTTGAATTAGTAGCTATTAGATTTTAAATATTATATTTCGCTGCTTCAGAACCAGAAAGGTGTAAGTCAGGGTAGCAGATAATAGAGAAAAAGGCCAAAAATTGTTTCTCACCTAGACACAAGTTTTATATGGAATATCTTTTGATTTCAAGATAAATGTTGGATAGTTTCAGAAACCTATATACTTTTTGTGCACCAGATGCAGCTCACTTAGGGGCACTCAGTGATTCCAGTAAGTGCCAAACCAAGCCTTACATACTTTTGGTTACATCATTATTTACTACAGAACCTTGGTTTCTTCCTCATAACCTACCCATTTTGATTAGCAGCAAATTATGTTAAAAAGCATTTTACCAGTTGGAACAGCACCATGGTTGTTAACAACATAGTTATGAATATGATATCAATTCATTTTTTGTTTACATTGTTTTTCTGTCTCGTCTATTAGGATCAACCAGTGGTAACAATAGAACCAGGCGATGGTTATTTGTATTCAGTGAAGTGGTCACCATTTCGACCGTCGGTGCTGGCCACAGCTTCAGAACATGGATCTCTGCTGATATACGAACTGCAGGAGGGACAGCTTGTTCCCATCCACAAACTGGAGGCCAGCACAAAGAAATCAGCACTCTTCTCACTAGAGTTCAATTCACAACAGTTAGTATTTCTAGATTTCAGTTCTTTCTCAGTTTTTCTATTTCGAAATAGGTTTTATAAAATTAAAGTCTTTGTTGTAAAACCATCCACTTTATACAACATTTTTTTTTTAGTTTGTTTTACGACATTATTAGAGCACATTGATTTGTTAATCGTTGACTATTGGATGTCAAACGTTTGGTTATTTTGACATGTAGTTAAGTATGATTTAGCCTCCAACAGGTTTTGAACCGCTTTCGTCAGCTTGAGAGTCTGATGTCCTACCACTGAGGCTCACATATTTTTACAAATTAAAAGAAGTGACATTTCATTTGGAAAATACAAACTTCCTCAAAAGGAAAGAATATAAAATCACAGGTTTTGATAGACGTATTTCAGTTTGTTGCTGTTGTTTCAGTTAAACAATTCACAGTAATTTTATCAGTTTTCATGATGCAAACTACTGATATCTCAAATCATAGGATAAAAAGTCATAGAAAGTCACAATTTAGCCGTAAGAAAAAAAATCTTAACTTTTATTTAAAACCCTGAAATGAAATATATATTGCCTCACATCAGATGAAATGTAGGCAGGGTTTAAGCTGAACTGTAAAAATCTTTAGCAATTTGGCTAATTTGGTCAGAAATTCTATAGCCAAATTCAGTTTCAGTTGGCCAAATAAAATTAAACGTTCTACTGTTTTGGCCATATTAAACTAAAGACTGGAACACAGAGTGGTTTTTATTACCAGACGAAATCATCCGCAGTGTACCAAATGAATCATAAGTAACGGAAAAGGCAGAGTTATTTCAACTGACAACAAAGCTACAGAGATGGAATTCTTCTGATGTTTTCTGAATGAACTGTGTATGTGCACATGAAAATGCACAGACACAGCCAGTAGTATTTATATTATTCGCTGAAGGTAGGAATTACACAAGTAACAAGGAAATAGCGTCAAAAAAATGGTAGATCGAAAATGCTATGTGGTTTTTGAATTAGCTTATCTGCAATTTCATAATAGTCCATTTTCATTTATATTTGGCAAATTGGTGAACGACAGTTTAAACCAAACGCATGTAACCACAGAAACAATGACACATGGCTTGTCAAAGAATTAGCTACCTAGCCAGACCATTGAGTTTCAGTATGTAGAGAATGACACACATTTAATTTCTACCTAGCAAAGATCTCGTTTGGACTGTTCACTGATGAGCCTCTGTGATCCAGTGGTAGAATACCGGACTCTCAAGCTAAAGACAGTGGTTCAAAACTTGTTGGAGGCTGGATCAGGCTTGATAATGTTTCAAAATTATCAAATGTTTGACATCCAATAGCCGATGATTAATAAATCAATGTGCTCTAGTGGAGTCGTTAAACAAAACAAATAAAAAATGGACTGTTCATAGACTCGGTTATAAACATGTATTATTTATACTACCACAAATTCATAGTATTTTGTGTGCATGGTAGTTACTCTAATATTTTATGTTTTTTAGACGCAATCTTCTGTCAACTGGTGATGGACTTGGTTACATAAAGATCTGGAAACTTGGAGAAAATCTCACAACATCTCTGTCTCGAGACAATGACTATCTTGTTAACGTCATCAATGCTTCAACAGACTGAGCCATCTGAACATAAAGAATAATCTGTGATACATATCTCAAGACATTCATGACTGTTAAATATATTTGTTTTTGTTTAAGGCATTGCTGGCCATTTCATCAGATTAAATGTTTTTTAAATATTTGAAAGTCGACTGTTGGATGTTTCTTTATAACGTTGATGAAAAGGCATTTTTTAGTCTTAACAAGTTGAGCATTAGGGAGAATATTCTATCTATCCACCACCCACACCACCCCCGGGTTGATGCCATTATAGATTCCTGTGTACTTCTATATTTGCACTAAGACCACTTGGTTAAGTGTTACATTGATACTATAAAGAGAAATGCTGGTAAAGATTATTATTTAGGCATTTTAATTTCAATTTTTCGAAGCAAAAAGTGGAGGGGTGGGGTAATTATATATGCATACGCCCTTGCTGCCATTGGTACCAACACTTTAGAACCTTCAAACAGTGGAAACTGTTGACTGAATTATTGGTCAAATTGAACATGTTGCTTTTCTGTGAAATGACTTTTAAAAAACCTGAATAATATGAGATTTACTAATACATTTAAAACCACAATTGTTACATCTATGATAAAAGTCATAAAAACATTCATTTAGATACTTTATTTTTATCAATCTAAGGATGTAATATTTTAATAAGAAGTTCAGAATTTGAGACAATTGCTCACATTACAAAACAAAATCTTTGATCACTTCTTTTTTGTTTGCTCTTTTTGGTATAAATATATTTCTTGAAGAAATAACAACAAGCTGATTGCTTGATTCCAGTGTACAGTAATTCACATTACATAATTAGAAATCATCATCAACCATTTTACTACTTTTGTGTTTGCTCTTTTCACAATGAATGTATTTCTTGAAGAAATATCGACAATCTTTCTGCTTGGTTCCAGTATACAACGAACCTGTGGTGATGTGAACGCTCTGCAGTTTAGTCACACACTCGGTGATATCTGTAATACTGCCCTCAATCATAGCACTACACACTGTAAGTAACCACTGATAACTCTTGTGATAGTGGACGTAAGAATCTGCATCCAATGGATTAATCTTATACAGTGTGTACGACTCCTGTGCACTGATGAAACTTTCCATGATGGAGTTTATCTCACTTTCAATGCTGCCATCAGGTGAAATATTTGTTAAATGTTCTTGTTCTGTGTTATCAGCTGGAGTGTATGATCGCTCGCTGAGATGTCTTTCTTGTCCTGATTTTAACGAAAATAAATCTGGTGTAATTTCATTTGCAAAATCAGAATTATCGTCCTCATTTTCAAATGAAATATCCATCCTATCTGTTGCATTATTATTACCGATTTTTGCTCCATGTGAAGTGGTATCATCATTTACTCCATTCAGTCCTTTGACGAATTCTTTAGAGTGGGTTATATGTCTCAATGTGCACTGTCGGAAGTAGTCCCCATTTTCACTTTGAGATTTATGTCCATATTCTTTTTCCTCCAAACTTTTACTGGGACTAGATGCTGGAAAGTCATTGTCCGAAGATTCGTTTAATGCGTCCATAGGGTCGTCATACGTTCTGATTTGATCGTAGCTGCTGTTTGATTGGTCATTATTTTGCATAGACTGATTCTGCTCCAGTTTTTCGGAAAGAGTGATAAACGGTCGTCTGATTGATTTTCTGAATTCCTGATCATAAAGTTTTTCTAAAAAAAAAAACATGTTAAATTTATTACGTGGATAAAAAAGTTGTCAGTGGATAACTCCTACATAAACATTTTTTGGTGTTAGTTACTTAATTCGTAATATATTAACTACCCAATGCATAATAACATCCATCCAGGAAAGGACTGCTTAACAATACTCCAACACATTCAGCGGCTATTAGGTATCCGACATGGTATTCTGTGACTTATGGTCTTTAGAGGAAACCCACGACTGCCACATAGGCTATTCTTTCTGATTTGCAGCAAGGGATCTTTTATATGTCCTTTCCCATACGCAGCATGATCTTTAATAAACTAATTGTGGACCAATATTCAGTGTAAGTGTCTTACATCTACCCACTGAGCCTTTGCAGAGCACTCACTCTGTGTTGGATCTGGTATTGAGATTTAAAAATCCACATGCCTCGACAGATTTGACCAGTCCCTACTAGCCATGAGACTGACACCTTAACCACAACACCACTGAGGCAGGCAATAACCATCCAATTAGATATTAATCATGTTCAACAACTGGGTAATGCTCGAGGGGAGCGGGATCTAGCTCAAACAGTAGCGTGTCTGCCTGTGAACCAGTTGGTCGTCGGATCGATCCTTCTCAGTGAACCCATTTGCAGTTTGGGCTATTTTCCGTTACAACCAGTGATCCACAACTGATTCATCAAAGGCCGTGTTATATGCTATCCTGTCTGAGGGATGATGCATATAAAAGACCCCTTGCTGCTTATTGGAAAGTGTAGCCTATGTGGCGGCAGCGGGTTTCCTCTAAATGAATATGTCAGAATGACCATATGATTGACGTCCAATAGCCGATGATAAGATAAAAATCAATGTGCTCTAGAGGCGTCGTTAAATAAAGAAAGAGTAGCCTATGCGATGGCAGTGGATTTCCTCTAAATAAATATGTCAGAATGACAATATATTTAACATCCAATAGATGATGATAAGATAAAAATCAATATGCTGTAGAGGCGTAGTTAAATAAAACAAATGTTTGGCCTAAAATAAAGCTATAATAGTCAAACATAATTTATTTTAACATAAAGGCGGAGCGGGATCTAGCATAAATGGTAGCGTGTCTGCCTGTGAACTGGTTGGTCGTCGGATCGATCCTTCTCAGTGGACACAATTGCACTTTGGGCTATTTTCCGTTCCAACCAGTGATCCATAACTGGTTCACCAAAGGCTGTGGTATGTGGTGTCCTATCTATGGGACATTGCATATAAAAGACCCGTTGCTGCTTATCAGAAAAGAGTAGCCTATGTGGAGGAGGCGGGTTTCCTCTAAATACATGTCAGAACGACCATATGATTGACGTCAACAGATGATAAGATAAAAATCAATGTGCTCTAGAGGAGTCGTTAAATAAAACAAACTTTACTTTTGTAAAATAAAGGGTGAGTGACTTTAATTTGAATGATCTGGAGAGCATTAAAAACCACTCTAAACAGGATCTTTATAGATTTTACATCGTATGTTACTATTTTTGTTTTATAAACCAGAGAGAACAGGAGACTCCTGTGTACTATTACCACAAATTATTTGATAGAAAAACAAAAAAAATCCTAAAACCCCACTTAATTTTGGGAAGAGGATTACTAATAATTTAAGGTGACTAAGCAGTGGACTGGA
>JAULBS010007022.1:0-11309 GCA_032355785.1 Symmetromphalus regularis | reverse complement strand
CAAATGCATCTAAGTTTCATTCGTAATTAATATTTAGAGCACAAAGACCCTTAAATTCCGTGGGAGTATGCCTTTAATGTGTAAATTCACTGAAAATTAAAATTTACAAATTGTTTTGTTTGAAAATATTTAAATTTTAAGCTTTACTCTATATTTTACATGTAAAATAGCTATGTAAAGTAACTATAATTAAATTGTTATTTATTTTAAGATATAAATATTTATTACTAAAGAGAGTAGAATAAAATGCATTATAAAAGATCACTGAAATGTTTTATTTCAGCGACATATTTTACTATTCTAACAAACAGAATATAGCTTTAAAAAGTTTACAATAATTTACTATGTACACAAATAAAATTATTTTAAATAATTACCATGTTTTGTTATAGCCACAGATAATTGTAAATAGATGTTCAAATAGCATAATGTTTGTCAGTATTAATATTGTCAACTAAACTTTATAAATGAATAGTATTTATTTTTAAATGTTTATTTTTTTAGATTAACAGTGACTTACAAAATATTGCTTTGATAGTATAGAAATTAAAAATGATATATTTCTGAAATGTCTAAATTCAGCATTTCAATAATTTAATATCTTTTACTCGTGCAGAACACAAAAATAAACTGATCAACAGAATGTTATCAAAGTTTATTGATTTTTTAAATCATATAGCCATTTTGTAAGTTAATTTTGAGGAACGACAACAATAGTTTTAAAACAGAAATGTAAGAGATCAACCTATATTGTTTTGTTCAAGTATGTCATATCCTCTTTCAAACTGGCTTGCTAATAATGTACTAAGGTTCGGATGCCATTTTGTTCATGTGTATGACATGTTTACAACAGAGCATGTAAAATTCTCAATGTACATGAAATAGGACAAAACAACAGGATGTTGCATTCCATATATTTCAGTATTAAGACTTGGCATCTTTCCTCAAATGTTTTTGTACTAAATTTAAATCACAATATGGCAACATGTTTTTAAAATGAATTAATTTAATAGTTTGAAGTCCCTTTTGATTGCACAAACATGTTTGTGAAAAATAGAAAGATATATTTGTGTTTTTATGAATACAAGATGTTAAATGACTTACTGACAACCATACAACTTAAAAAGTATTTAAGTGCTGTTTTTTCACCTATGCAGTTTGTTTCCATAGATTTAAGCAAGACAGTTGTAATTTAAAATATGAAGCCTTTCAATTTCATTAGCAGTTGAGATTTTATATATTGTAGAAATGCTATTTATTGCTTAAAATAAAAAGCACAAAACATTTTTATATTACTTTTGTTTTAAACATAATTATGTAATGCAACTTTGTGAATACTTCTAAATATTAAATAAAACCTGTTCTAGCTTCCATTCCCATCAAAATGCTTTAAGATACAAAACCCCTTTACATTCATGCCAAAATACATTCTGCAATGTTTCTATTGGGTCTTTTATTGTAATGCTTTACAAGACCTTCGTAGCTTCCATCCCTTTTCTACTAGTTTACTTTTTATTTATTAGCAGAACTAATTTTAGTGAAAGTAGATATACCAAAAATGTTATAATTATGTGTGTACATAATTTTTTATTTCTTACTTTGAAGTTAAGCCATTTTCAACATGTTAAACCCATCACACTGTGCTATTTTATGCATTCATACTTTCATAAACCATAAATATAGCCATGATTTAAAAAAAAAAAAGGCCTTATCATTTGAGAACTATTTGAAACTATCAAAAAAACAATAACAGCTGGTTTCTAAAATGATCTCAGTATGGTTCAATCTTGATTAGTCGACATGGTGTTAAAATGTATCACACAGGTATAAATATTTCTTCCTATCTTCTCCATGGCCATTGCATCATTACAATGTTAAATGAAAGCTCACATTGTAATCCTGTCCTTCAGCCAATTTTGCCTCATAGCTTAATGGATATTTCCCATTCAGTTTACTTATTTTTAAGACAATATATTACTGTAATAACAAAAATAATTGCCAAGTTATCAAAGTAAGATATGATGCAGTCAACAATCTTGCTTCATTTAAGTGTTGATTAAACTGTTACATAAATTCAGTGAAAGCTCAAATCTTTACTGAAGTTTTACTACCAGAATTTTACAATTATTCATAATTATGTAAACTAAAAGAAACTGATATTGAAGTGTTTGTATATGTTGACATATAATAAAGTCTGTGATATTTTCTTGTGCTGTGTATACCTATTGTTTTAATGTGAGTTCCGTCCAGTATGTAACCAATATGTTATGAATTAGTGCCTGTCCATTCCCTCAGTGATTTTATACTCACATTTTTGAATTGTTGGTATTTTGTAAATATATATAATATATATTGTTGTTTCTGTAAACTCTTATGATTAGAAAAATAAAAAATTAAATTTGAACTTCATTCTCTTTTTTATTTTAAATAATTGTTCAATACATAATTATTTATACCCACTGGGATATTTCATATTCCAGCTGGTGATCTAGAACTGGTGTACTAACATGTTTGTGGGAAGATGCACATAAAAATCTTGTTACTACTAACTGGAAGTGATGTCTGTATGGTGGTAGCATGGTTATTCTGTATAATGCCTTATATAGCCACTGATTAAACAATGAAAGAACATCTCCATGGAATAAAAGATTGCATTGTTTTCTATTTTTTTGTAAAAAAAATAAATCTTTTTTTTATATCATATAAATTTAGCCCAAATGAAAAGTACAAAAAATGTCTCCAGGTTCAAATCCCAATTGCTGGAAATGGTGAGCATGGGACCAAGAGGACATCTCCACTCTCATTAGCCACTTGTCCTATTTTATCTCATAAGTCAATGATTAACACAAAGACCATGATTATACACCACCCTGTCACATGAAAAGTATGGCATACTTGCTAATACTAAATTGTTACGATTAAAGATTGATTGCTTAGCCTATATTTCATATTCCAAAGTCAGGAAATATTGAAGAATTGTAATTAACTTCTGGTAATGAATAACTAATTAAAATGTGGATTTAGGCTTCAACAAAGATGGAGACATGACATTTTATAAGGACAACCACATATTTGGTCTCTTTCTCAGAATGAAATTAATTATTTTGCTTTGCAAGTATTTGTGAGTTTTACAACTTACTAAGATTAAACCAAAATAACAAAATCAAATTTTAAGTGTTTTATTCATCACAAAGCTGCATCTTAATTCTGTGTTAGTGGGGTATAAAAATACACTGCACAAACAATATTTAACAGTGAAAAAGTCTACTAATAAAAACAGGAATAGCATTTTATACATGATATGCACAAAATGTTATGTACATACTGTCATTTTTCTCTGAAACATTAAAACAACTTCATTTTATTAATACACATGGCATAATGTAAAAAATAATAATTGCATAACAGTTGTTAAATGCAAAACGTGTTTTGAGTAACAAGCCCTAAGTCAACTACTAGCACTAGTATTGGTGAGAGCTCTGAATGGTTAACATTCTCATTCAATTAACAATCAAATACAAAAGCCAAGCTAGCCATCACAAGAACATTCATATATAACAGCCAGGTTTTTTTTTGGTATTGAATATGTAATGACAAGATAAAAACAAGGCTGTCTGTCCATTCAGTTAAGTTTTCATTGTCTCTTCAAGAGTATCATCACTCACCATCTTTTTGTAAAATGACATAATAAATGACCCAACTTGTCTTCTATAAATTGTATTGTTTTGTATATTATATGAATCTCTGGAAACTGAATCTCTCTATATGAGACATTTCATCAGTACTAATCATTAAAGATTACATTAAATTTAGTAAAAACTGTCCATAATACACAAAGTTTACATTATAGTAACAAAAATTTAACACCAATAATTTCATTAAGCATTTTTGACAAGAAGTGAAAGAAAGAACTTCCTTATTTATATTCCAAGCTAGTGGTAGTATCGTACCTCACTTTGGTGAGTCTCCTGACTGTAGCTCAAAACCTATGTGTCAACATTACCTAATGTTTAACATCCAATAACCTATGATTAATAAATCAATGTGCTCTAGTGGTGTCATTATAAAAATAATAATTTTTAAAAGCATCTCGCCTGGACCCGTCTGGCACTGAGTTACAAATGGGATATTAAAAACATGTGTCAATCAAAATTGCACGATTATCATATATAAAGGTCATCATATGAATGTCTATATACTACATTTATGACAAGGTTGCCAAGCAAAATCACACAATCATTATGATCAGTTGACTAGAAAAAACCCAAATCCTAAAATAATTTGACAACACACATTGTAACAAAACCTATTTACAATAAAAAGTTAGTTCACATCAATAATGAATAAATGTTTTTCTAGTTCTTAATCAATTTTTTTTTAATTGTTACTCCTTTGTTTTATTTGTTCTAGGTGGGCATTATATATACTAAAAAAAAACTCTATGAAAAACAAACAATAAAAAACCAAACATAAAAAACCCAAACAAAAAACAGTATGAAGATTAAATGTTCTGTGAAAAACAAACTATAAAAAATAAAATAAAAATAAAAACCTCAAACAAAAAACAATATCAGATTAAATGTTCTGATTGGTATAAATTGTCAAAAGAAGAGAAACAATGATCCAATCTCTGTCCAAGATGATAGTTTTTTTATTTTTACAATGCTGATATATTTTAACAGTACAGAAAGCTTTAGAATACATTTTATTCTTTGGTTTTGCAGTGTTGAATGTAAAAACTAACCTCAAAAAGCAAAATTTTATTTTTATTTCACCATTATGATTTTTAAGGTTTGTGGATCTGTAAACAGATTATAATATACAAATATAATATAACAAAATAACAATTATAACAACATAACAACAATAACAAACATTAATAACACAATTAGTACTCTACTGTATCTTCCCTGATGCTCCAAGAAAAACTAATCAATACAAAAGGTATTCAAATAAATTAAGTACAACACGAGTGCATCTATGGTCCCATAGCAATATCATTATAAACATTTATAAACTTTTATTTCAATGCAATATGATTTAATACAGCATTCATTGTAAAAATGTTTGGACAAGCATACATTGTAGAGGATTCCACAGAACTGATTTAAAATAAATAACTTTAAAAAAACAACTGAAAAAAGTAATCTACCTTAGACGTACTAACACAAATTTCCACACATAAAATGTCTCAATTGATATGATTACAATAACCAACGTAAACAGAACATATCTACGTATTGTGGGACATATATTTTTGTGTTTTATAATTTTAACATTTTTAAATAAGACACTGCACAGTTTAACTATTTAAAATTTGTTTATTGTTCTATAAAACATAGAGGCAATGTTGGGATTGAAAGATATGGACACAGTAAGACCGCGTTACAACGACCATCTTTGTCCTATGATAAGTCTTGTCGTTATATCGTGTTTGTCGTAACGATTTAGTCACGAGTTATCACCCCTGTGTCAATCATGGGGAAAAAATTCTATATAGGTGTAATTATTACAAAAGTATCAAAAACAAATAACAGAACATCATAAATTGTCTTTAAAATGAAATAAATTTCCTGAAATGACTAGCAATATTATCTTGAGTAGCCTTTGGATAGTTAGTTTTATAAATTGAAATTTCACTTTTTCTGCTATGGAGAATTGCATTCGACGTCTTTTAGCAGGTGGTGCAAATTTGGTAATAATGTACGTCACCGTTATGAATATGGTCAAAACCAGTAAATAAAAACAAAAGCACTTTAATTGGTTGATTGTCATTAATTGCTTAAACAATACCCTCGATATCCACTCAGCAATCACTGAGACTCGGAAGTCACATGACTATCGCAACTTTGTGTCAGACCAAAGCATCGAGTTGTTATCTGGTTAAGTGTTATGTGGCCAGCTTGGATTGATAATCAAAGAGTAATTAAAGAGAAGTCACTAATCTTGGATCTTGTTTTGTCGTTCAAAAGAAGTATTTAAAGAGGCCATTTGTACTTTTGTTTTAAATTTGCACTATAGGTGTCAGAAGCCAAATTCCGTTCCAACACATAAGATTAACGTTGTGTACGTTTGTTTCAACAGAACATGTTTCGGATGGTATAAATGTTGTAACAAGGTCCGACTGTACTGTGTACGTTTGTTTCAACAGAACATGTTTCGGATGGTGTAAATGTTGTAACAAGGTACGACTGTACTGTTTTCAAGTTCTGACTAGCTATAATCCAGGGGAGTTACCTAACAAAATAATTAAATAATGACAAAAACATGAATTAATCTTGTCGCTTGGATTTTCACCTTTTATTTGCCTTGATTCACTAGTGGCCCTATATCTGGCAGCAAAAGACAATTACTGGTAAAAATAATTATATAACAATTATAGAATAAATTCCCATAAGACCGAATTTGATCTGACCACATTATGTATAACTATAAATATTTGATTTCACCATTTTAACAATTATGATATACACATTTGATTGGATCATTTTAACAATTATAACAATTTCAATAGAATATGCAACACCTTTTGTAGCCCTTTAAAAATGTACATGGTAATATTAGTCCAAATTATTATGCCATTTGCATAGGATAATTAAAACTGCAGTAACACTATATCTCAAATCAGCCAAGTAGGTACTGGAAAGATTTAGAGTCAGATCATGATGTAGCTGGAATAAAAAAAAATTGAAATATGCTTGGAAAAAGAATTAGAACAGGCCAATGCAAAAATTAGAACTAGAAGGTGATTGGGAAATAATTGGTAGGTGCATTTACATTTCATTAGACTATTTTATGTAAAAACACTTTATTAACTGAATATTACCAAAATAAAGTTTTATTAAATTAGCCTTGAAAGTACTAATATAAGATATCTATGATGATGGCAGTGATCAACAATTATTTTACAAAGTTGCTGTCTGCAAAGAATAAAAACACTAAATAAATATAGGTGGGATTCAATAAATGGCCTTTAAATGCATTAGTACTTAAAACAAAGAATCAGTCAAACATCCAGGCCAAATATCCAGATAGGATCAAGGGTTTGGTAACCTATGATGATGAACAGATGTTGGGTGCAGATCTAAAAGATATCCAAAACTTGATAATTAAATTAAGCAAATCAGAAAATAAATTTTTTTAAAAATTGAAAAATTATTACAAAATACCTCTTCCTCCAAACAGATCAGCCATTGCAAGGGTCCCTGTGAGAAAAATGAAAAATCCCTGAAAAACGAGGAGGGTCGAGGGGCATATTTTTTTGGATCCAGCCACGTCTATGACCACTTCTTTGAACAAACTTTGTCTAGATGTCTTTGGTATGAGCTGCACCTTTTGTGTCATGTCCACACAAGACGTTTTCCATAGGTTGGACTACCAGAAAGTGAGAAGTTCACACATGTGAACCAGTCAAAATAATATCGTTCTAGTCCTGCAGATGAGATCTCATGTGATATTGGTCAAATCTCATCTGTTTCTGTCATCTGCCCCAGTTTTTGCAAATTTTAAATTTTTATTTTTTAACATTTTTTTAATGGACTGGATTTTTTTCCTGCTTTTGTGAAAATTCAGTTTTATCGAAATCAGCAATTTCACTGAAAAATGGGACCCCTACATTGGTTGTTACTGGTAACAAATTATCATAGCAATACACTGTTTACAAAGTTTACTCAAAGGGATCAAATTTAAGTTACACTTTTGACAGCATGTAATTTTATGACAAACCTTTTTACTTAAAAACGTTTATATTTAAGACTCGACTCTAGACTTTCAGAGCCAAATTCATGATGCCTGTTGTTTTTTATTACGTGTGGTACCAGCTTAAAATTACAATGCACAAACCTCTGCATTTAACAAAAGCTGGTTTCGTAAATATAGCCATTAAAGTTTTGTAAGCACAGAACCAGTTTTTATTTCCCATTATCTTGCAAGTCTTTTCTGCAGTGCCATTGGCTGGATGCAGATTGCCGAAGGAATTCTCTGGGCAAGCACGTCCAACTCCTGCCTACATTCCACCTGCATTCTAGATATCTCCGACTCCAGTGTAGAGATCTGGTTTTGAAGCTTGCCTATGAACAGCTGGATATCAGTGGGTTGAGACAACCCAGCACATCCTCTTTCACTACATAGGTTTGATTGTTTTTCTTTGTTTCTGTTACAGGGTTTGTTCAGAATAAACTTGGGTGCAGTTTTCTTGCATGGTGAACTTCTGGGTTTGATCATAACTAGATTGGCTTTTTGTAGAGAAATCTCCAGGTTTATCAGTGTTAAAAGTTGGTCAAGTTCTAATGAGGATACTTCAAATTTCTGAAATATATATATTTACATAAAAGGTTATTAAAACTTTTTAAATTATTTGTGGAATGGACTAAGAAAAGCCATAGGTAGAGTTTGTCAAGACATTTTTAAAATTATTATTTTTTTCTGTCGTATTTAGAATCTGACCCTCAGCCATTCTCACCCAAAAACACCTACTACCAACCCATAAAAGAAACCAAACAGAACCCCTTTAAAAAACCCACAATAAACAAACACAAATAACAACCACACTGCATTCTAACAAACTATATATAAACAGATTACTAAAATAAACCTATCATTGTCTGAACCTCAACAGTAAAATTCACAAAATGTAATCAATACATTAAAATTTAAACTATCAAAAGGCGTACTAATTAAAAAAAAATTGAATACCAAATAAAGTTACCTTGGAGTTCCAGAGGTCCTCTAGCCCTTCTATAATAGACTCATAACTCAAGATGGCTTCAATAAGTTGCTGTCGACAGTATTCAATGTCTTGTTTAATAGTTGGGGGAACGTTTAAGTAGACTTGACGTGTCTTATCTGGTGTGTTAACACTCGACACATTGACAGTATCTTTCTTCTTCAGCTGAAGTACACTGTCCTGCAAAATATACAATTTCCTTCAGCCAACTGAATTTTAAAAAAACATTTGTATTTATATAACCTACATTTAGTAACCAGCAAATGAAGTAATAAAAAGTACTTATGAAGACATGAGACCACTTGTTTTATATTCTAATATAAAGATGGCTCTTTAAAATAACAGTTCTCTAAAGTATTTCACATCCATCCATCAACCCATCTGTCTGACTATCCATCCCTCACTGAAAAATAACTTACCATCCAGTTCCAAAACACATCTTCACGTTCTTTCCAAGACAGCAGGTGCTCAAGACGTTCATTGTCCTTTTCCAAAAGATGAAGCATCTACAATAACATTTCAAATATTAACTAATTTTTTTAACTTATTTTGTATCCAGTAAAGCAAAAATCAATGAGATTTATTCTTGATTAATACAGATTTGAATTATTTGTTTCATATTATATTAATTTTTTTATTGTAACATACAAAACTGAAAATACTATGATAAAAATGTTTTTGGATTGTCAAGTTTAGATGCTTAACTCAGCTAATAACAACATCCTTTTATCGAAGTTTTAACAATTTATATATTTATAAATATTTCTCTATAAATATACCTTTTTCAACTGATCTGGATGTCTCAAAAGATGAACCTCAGTTAGAGAGAGATGATTCATCTCAGGTGATAGAGAAATTCCACTTGTGGCATTATGAACCTGAAAAATAATTAACAATGTTTTTAAATAGTATACATAAAATATATGAATAAAAGTGAAACAAATTTTCATTTCTGACAGGACTGCCCATGCATGTTTTAGCACTTGTACTGCCATAACAAGGTTTTTCCCAGACTTTGGCATGATCTGACCGATTCTTTTCTAAGACAGTTATCCTACAAGAACTGAAGTCATATGTCATATTTTAATACTAAACAGTGAAATGACATTATACATTAGATTTTAAAACAAAACAAATTTTTAAACAAAATGGTTGAATCATCTTAGTAACAGTGATTACCATAGATGTAGGATAAATGCTTATGGTTTAGATTATGGAAATGATCAAAGTCTGAAGGGGATATAACTCTAACCTTGTAAGTAAGAATAGCCTCCTCTTGCTGCAGAGCATACAAACGTCGCAGATTGAGACGGAGTTTTCCATTAAGCATGAGCAGATTCTTCACGGATTGACCAGGATCACTAAACGATCTCTGCACAGATGGCTTCATTGCTGAACTTCCAATCATCAACAACTGCTCCTGAATTAATCAACAAGTAGTTTAGTTTAATTCTAAGAAAACAATATGGGTTTTTTCATTTGTTTATATAATGAGAGCTGTATTAATCTGCTCACAAGGTATTTTGTTACACCATAAACAAAATACAGTTCAGTTCTTAAATTCCAATAAACATTAGGAAAAAAGAAAATGATTATATGCATACATGCTATAAGAAATTTCAATATAATACAAAACTTGAAAATATTTATTATTATAATATTATGATTTTGAAATACTAATTTTTTTCCAAAGGAATTTCATTAAAAATTTTAACCTTTAAAAATGGATTTAAAAAACACAAAACAATTATCTTTATTTTGAAAATAGTAAAATGTTTAAAAATTGTAAGGTCTCTTACGAAAAGCCACATACAAAAGCAGACATTGTCAAACATTTTACTAAAATAAATTTAAAGGACAAGTGAAATATAATATCGTTTTGGGTTATTGTTTTCATAAACAGTCTCTATAAACACTTACTAAAACAGATGAGATAAAACAAAAAATTTAAAATTTTTATTAATATAATTATGTTTTAGAGGTTTAAATTTTGTCCACGAACAGCAAGGTAAAATGCCATCAAATCCACCATTACTTATCTCCCCTTTTTTCGCCGCGAGATGGCACTTTTCTGTGACGTACAACGGGCCAAATGATATTTTGTCTCTAGTAACTGATAGTGAAATGGCTCAACAGTTCATTTTCTTTGCACTCAGCTCGCATCTTTTTTGAAGATGAAATTAAGTGTGAGGACATACCAATGTGCGACATATCACCTATAGTGCAGCCGTACATGTATGAGCCGTTACCCGGGAATAGGATCGATATTTCAGACAGTCATCCGAGAGCAGTTCAGGATTAAGTGTTTTTGAACTCGTTCACATGCGATCATATATCAAATTTTCATTTTATTTCTATTTTAATACAAACAATTATTACTTTGCTACCATAACAATTAAAACGAATAAAATATGTAGTATGAAGTCGTGGTCGATTTTTAAAAATATAATTTTTTGGGTAGTTGCTGATAATTTGGGTACTTCCAGATCACGCCACCGATCGATGCCTACAAGTAATAAAACAATATTTTTTTCAAGTGAACATCTTTGAAAAGGTTTGCAATAAAAAATAATTAAATTTTAAC
>JAULBS010007011.1:0-11310 GCA_032355785.1 Symmetromphalus regularis | reverse complement strand
CTATAATGGTGGGGGAGGTGGGTGGGGGGGAGGGCAGCGGGAGGGTCCGTTCCCCCCACTTTTTGGACAAGGGTGTGTTCCGTCCCCCCTCCCCCCACACACTTTCAAGAACGGATTTTCGCCCTTGATGTTTATTAGCCAAAAATGTTATGACTGAACATTTAAACAATTTTTCTGTTACTGATTTTAGATATATTTGATGCATTTAATTTTATGTACATTCCAAGGTTGGTATAGCAAAACGTTAAAACCACAATATTTTAATACTGACAATATCTACCATAGTGTACAAGATTGAGTTTATCTAGCCTAGAAAATATATTTACAGAGATGCCAACTGTTCACAACCATTTTCAGGAATCTTAAAATTGTTTATTGATAATGCTAAATTTGTATGTGGCAACTTCTTGTCTTTTATATGTTTATTAACAGATTGTTTACATCTAACAAACACAAGTGCTTCGAATAATAACTAGCCATAATATATTACAATCAGTTTGGGTCAGAGTTGGCTTTTTTTTGTGGACAAATTACATAAGTCTTTTTTATCAAACAGCCTATAATGTTCACTTCCTGAATTTCATAACTATTTAAGATTTTTCCATTTTAATTCATAATGCATAATTTGCACATTTAGGAATAATTTTACAAAATCTGGAATGGTTGGCATCTCTGCAATAAGTCGGATTGATCCTTCTTAGTGGACCCATTTGCAGTTTGGGCTATTTTCTGTTCCAATCAGTGGTCCACAACTAGTTCATCAAAGGCTGTAGTATGTGCTCTCCTGTCTGTGGGACGGTGCATATAAAATATCCCTTGCTGCTTTTTGGAAAGAGTACCCTATGTGGCAGCAGCGGGTTGCCTCTAAATATGTCAGAATGACCATATGATTGACGTCCAATAGCCGATGATAAGATAAAAAATCAATGTGCTCTAGAGGCATCGTTAAATATTGAAAACTTTACTTTTCTCTGAATTAAAATCCCAAAATTTAGAAGATTTTAGGGTGGTTTAATGAGTGTATGCACATCTCATTGAAAATGTTAAGACCTTCTTTTGAAATAAATTTTTATTATTGAATATCTAAGGCCACACTTTTTTGTTATATATGTGCCAACATGTGTGGCAGAAATAGAATAGAAATAAAATTCCAGTTTGGCTGTTTTGATTTAATGTTTTGTAACAATGCAGTCAAAATGCTCCTGTTTTTTACATGACTGAGCACCAACAATTTTCTGTATAACAGAGATTTATCCCTAACAAAACAAGGGAAAAGAATTTTTTTAATTTTTATTTCCTCCTCTGATTTTGGAATCTTGCCTTAAAAATTTGTAATCAAAAAAAGAAAATGTAACATAATTTATCTTGGCACAAAAGAAATTTTGGAAGGAGAGTGCAGTCACTGATCTAAAATAAGCTTGATCAGTCTTCTTAAGCATTAGTAAAATTATTGTTTCCTGTTTGACACTATGTATAAGCAGATTTTGTTTCAACCAGTCAGTTTTGAATGATTTGTGCAATATATCTAGCACATAATTTTAACTCTCATCTTTTATACTGTATGTAAATAGTCTTTACTGGAAGTAAAAACTGAATTTGTGAATAGCAAAGGTACATTTTTGAATTGGACAAACAAAAATGACAATGAGATTGGAAAAGCTTTTTATTTGTAAATACACTAATAATTCTTTTAACAAATGTATTTATTTATGGTACATTGGTAAACAAATTAATTGATAGTTGGCATACTTATATTTTGTTTCATGATGGTGTCAATTAAAAAAAAATTAAATAAGAAATGTGTTATTTTCTAATTTTAATAAATTGAGATATCCTTTTGAGATTTATTTTTAGATGTACATGTAATCCTATTTATCATGTAAAACCATATTTATTTTTATGACAAACAATACAGTTGTCTGTTAGAGATCACAGTTAAGGCCCTTATAAATTAATTTAGTGTTTCGGGTCATCTGCCCGCCTTAATTTTCTATGACGCTTGTGTCAAATCGTATGCGCAAATTATATTTTTCTCAAATTTTTTAAACTAGAACTTAAAATAATTCGATCTAAATCTTTTACGCTTTATATTTCAACCAATTTAAGTCAATTACTTGGTTATTTTGAAGAATGCATTAAAGTTTTCACTGCTGTTACATTGAGGGTAACAGGTTATTTTGCCCTTATTCCTGTTTGTCTTGGGTCGTATCACAGGTGATGTCCTCAGACTTCAATATAGCAAAGGTACAAACAAAATGTAACTCCTACACAGTTTTGTGGTATTTAAGCTTGGTTTCCTGCATCCCTCATTGATTTTTAAACTGTGGGACCCAAAACACAAAATTAATTATCATGGCCTGATATATTTTACACTGTGAGATAGTCAAAGATACTATCATATTTGGATATAAATGTCTAGAAAATAGCTGTACTTTCAGGATTGGCTAACATTCATGGACACTACATAATGATTTCACTAGTTTCAAAGTTTATCATTAGGTAAAAACTAGTTAAGCAAGCGTCTGCTAGCTGTCTGGTCCTGTAAATAAACCAGTTATGTTTTTGTGTTTAATGTTGTGGAAATGCACAACACAAAGTCAGTCTTCATTTCAGATGGGAAATTTTAATTTTTATGTTTACAAAAGAATGTCGTAATTGTGCATGTATGGTCATAAATAAAATACTACTTATTTTCAGTTTAACATGATTTTTATTAACATATCTATGTATATTTCTCAATTAAAAAAATGGCTTCAACTTCAGCTTTTAGTTTAAAGTTTTCAGAAATTATCATCCTGGATAACAAAGGTTTTATTTTTTTATTTATATGTTTAAAATAATTTTTAAATTCAAAATGGCTGAAGTGGCAGTCCTCATTAAAACATAAAATAATTAGTTTAGAGAAACGTATTAATGTTTAATGGTTATAATTGTATGTTAATATTTTATTACTATGTTGTATTATTATTACTATGTTGGACACCTTATAACATAACGTTAAACGGTAAAGGATAAAACAAAAATAAGTCATACAATTTTCAGAAATTGATATCAAAACAGTACATACATATTTTTTATTACCTTTTCATTTTATTACTTGGATTATGGGTTCACTGACCCTAAAAACCAGGAAAGTAATAAAAATCAAATCTTTCTTTTGAACTCTCATGTAAATAATGGAGGGGCAGGGGGAAAGAGATACAAATCCCTACTGCATAAACACTTTTTATGTCAAAATAAACATCACCATTATGTACAATGAATGGTTAATTTATTTTTGTTCTGATATAATTTTGAAAATAACAACAAAAAAGAATTGACATTTTGATTTGATTTTTTTTATTTCAACTGACCAACCTGTTTTGGAGAAAACTGAAACGAGTAATAAATTTTTAAAAAAGACCCAAGGACTGTCCATAAAAGTGTTTTTTAATGTAAACGTTCAGAAGGGGTTGTTAGGGGGTAATACCATGTTTAGATAAATATAAATATTTACTGTCATTGTTTTTGTTAGGATTAGGAGACAAGAACCAAACATCCCTGGTTGTGAAACCATTGACACCTATGGACAACCCTTTGCATAATTGATATATTCAAGTCTCCAGTTGACTTGTTAAAACACTTGTTCATAAAAATTGTGTTAAACTGAAACATATTTTTGCATTTCCTAAGATGTTATATTTCCTGTACTGTCCATATAAGAATGGATGTATAAATCAGTATTGTCTTCATACCCCGAGAGATTTACAAGACCAACTGGATTTCTCATTCAACTAAACTGTACGTCATTGGTCAATAAAATTATTTATTTACTTATACATTGGTTTGTTTTATCTAAATATATAAAGAACCAGAACCAACATACCTTTTTTAATTTAAATACATGTATTTGAAATCCAAATTTATTTATTCTTGCAAAAAGGCCTTCATGCATTATTATGAAGTTAACCTCTTGCACCTTTGTGGATGCTCTGTCATCGAACTAAACTGGAACTTTGAAAACTGATTGATCCCTTTCAGCTAACCCATTTGGGCTATTTGTTGTTCCAGCTAGTAGTTCAAAACTGGTTTAACAATTGGTGTGCTAAGTGCTGTCTTGTCTGTGGGAAAGCACATATGAAAAATCCCATGCTGCTAAAGGGTTGTAGCCGGTTTCCTCTGAAGACCATCAGTTGCAAGCTGCTACATGTAATAGCTACAGAGTAAACAAAGTGCTGAGGTGTGGTTAAACAAACCATTCTAAATCAGTCCAAGTCACAAATCAATAACAAGATAAGCATGTATTTATATTTATTTTTACAATTTGTCATGACTGATAAAAACAAATTTGTAAATGTCATTGTGAGATCACTAACCTTGTGCAGTATTCTATAAAATAATCTACTGGTATCAACATTTTATGTAGCTAGTTTTCAGTAGTCTAACTTGTCTAGTGATACACTGTTGAAATATTTAGCCGTACAGTCAAGCATATGCAATAACAAATCTACCTTATATTAACAGCAGTATGTTGACGACTAATTATTAACATGACTTCATCACCGAGATGTTCAAACAAGCCTCACGGGGTAAAATTCCAAAAAGATGCCTGATGCTCCATCCCAAACGGACAAAAAATAATTGAAAAATAAAAACTTATAAATAATGTTATACAAGATAAGTAGACCAGTTGAGGACTTTTATTTTATTTACCATGGGGTTTATTCTTTGTTTTGTTTAATGATACCAATAGAGCACACTGATTTATTAATCATCAGCTATGTCAAACATTTTGTAATTTTGACATACAGTCAAAATGAGCAAGATTCTTGATGGGTACGAACCATTGTTTTTAGCTAAGAGTCATGTCCTACTACAGGATCATTGCAGCAACAGGTTTTGAGCCACTGTCTTCAGCCCGAGAGTCAGATGTTTTACCACTAGACCACTAAGGCTAAACTAAAGTTTAATGTTCAGCCAATTTTGAAGGACAATACAAAATAAACTAAACTTTCCAGCCACATAGAAAACAACTGAAAAGAGCAGTATCATACATGGATTTAGATTTAAACTGGCAAGTAAATTATTTGTAAAGCATGTATCTCATCTTTTAACAGCAATATTCTATAATATAATCTGCTGGTATCAACATTTTATTTAGCCAGTTTTCAATAGACTAGCTTATCAAGTGTAGTGATACAGTGTTGAAATATCATCTAGTGATATCAACATTTTATTTAGCCAGTTTTCAATAGTCAAGATTGTCAAGTGTCTAGTGATACAGTGTTGAAATATAATCTACTGGTATCAACATTTTATTTAGCCAGTTTTCAATAGTTTAGCTTGTCAAGTGTCTAGTGATAAGGTGTTGAAATATAATCTACTGGTATCAACATTTTATTTAGCCAGTTTTCAATAGTCTAGCTTGTCAAGTGTCTAGTGATACAGTGTTGAAATATAATCTACTGGTATCAACATTTTATTTAGCCAATTTTCAATAGTCTAGCTTGTCAAGTGTCTGGTGATACAGTGTTGAAATATAATCTACTGGTATCAACATTTTATTTAGCCAATAGTCTAGCTTGTCAAGTGTCACAGTGTTGAAATATAATCTACTGGTACCAACATTTTATTTAGCCAGTTTTCAATAGTCTAGCTTGTCAAGTGTCTAGTGATACAGTGTTAAAATATAATCTGATGGTATCAACATTTTATTTAGCCAGTTTTCAATAGTCTAGCTTCTCTAGTATCTAGTTATACAGTGTTGAACTATAATCTACTGGTATCAACATTTTATTTAGCCAGTTTTCAATATTCTAGCTTGTGAACAGTCTAATACTGTGTTGAAATATAATCTGATGGTATCAAAATTTTATTTAGCCAGTTTTCAATAGTCTAGCTTGTCTAGTATCTAGTGATATAAATATTTAGTGTAAAGTCAAGCATATACAATAACAACAAAAATACCATATATTAACAGCAATACCTCGACTTGACAAACTATCACCTTGACTAAATCACTGAGATATTCAGA
This sequence comes from Symmetromphalus regularis, assembly GCA_032355785.1. NCBI lineage: Eukaryota > Metazoa > Mollusca > Gastropoda > Neomphalida > Neomphalidae > Symmetromphalus > Symmetromphalus regularis. The sequence goes on along the minus strand of JAULBS010007011.1, from coordinate 5,297 downwards.
CAAGCCTCCCTGAGGTAAGGTCCCCGAAGAAGCCTCATGCTCCATCCTAGGGAGGGAGAAAAAACAAACAAAAAAACCCTCAAACTATTATAAATAATAAGGTTATATAAGACCAGGTGTGCACTTTTTATTGGCCATGGGATTTATTATTTTTTGTTTTGTTTAATGATGCCATTAGAGCACACTGATTTATTAATCATCAGCTATGTATAATTTTGACATGTAATCAAAGTCATCCAGCCTCTTAGGCCCAGTTTCTCGTTGACGGTTCAGCCATGATCTGCAGTTCAACCCATTCTTTTAACACGTGTGAACAGTTTGAACTAAAAATCGAGGTTGAACTGTCAACAAGAAATAGGCTCTGTGAGTTTGAACCACTGTCTTCAGCTAAAGTAAAATGTCCTACTACAGGATCACTGCTCCAACATGTTTTGAACCACTGATTTCAGCCAGAGTGTCTGATGTCTTACCACTAGACCACTGAGGCTAAACTCCTAGGTTTAATTCTAAGCCAATTTCGAAGGCCAACCCAAACAAAAATAAACTTTCTAGCAGTACAATACAAAGCCACATAGAAAACAACTGGAAACAGCAGTACAATATATGGATCAGTTTTAAATTAAACTCGCAAGTAAATTAAGTAAAATATATTTTGATTTCATTTTTGAGGTATGTTATCGTAGATTTGAAACCTCTAAATGTAATATTTAGTGGTTTTGAAATCCTCAGTAATGTACCTTAAAACGTAATCAGAGTATGTTTATCTCCATTCTACCCTTACTATTAACAGAAATGGCCCAATTACATTAGTGCAGTATCAGTGATGATTTGAAACCTGGTTATTAAGGAAGATAGCTAATCCGAATCTAGTATTTTCCAGTCATGGCAAAACAAAATATACATGCCCAAAAAGTAAGCACCACAATGATTATCATATTTTTTATTTACTACCAACATATTTTATGATACGTCCATAACATAATTCACTTTTTACTGTGGTACATATTTTTATTTCCATTCAGAGAATCTTCTTTATTTACTACTAACATATTTTATGATACGTCCATAACATAATTCACTTTTTACTGTGGTACAGGTGTTTAACTACACTTAAATATATTTCAATTTTTTTGCCTCCAAATTTAAAATTAGCTTCAAAATATTTACACTAAAAGCACCTCCTCAAAACTAATAAAATATTACGCATTACATAAACAATTTCAGCAGCATAAATTATGATAAATATATCACAGACATGACAAACAAAAATGAGTGATAAAATTTTTAAAAATGCATACAAATAATTTGTTTTGTTTTAAATAGATGTTTAGCACTGACAGGCACAGCTGTAACTTGAGTTAACAACAAACATTTCATTATCATACAGAATTACAAGGTTCAACCTGGTATCAGGCCTGTTGGAACCAGGGGAATGGGGGGGGAGAAGTGTACATGCCCCCTCTATTTTTGAGCCTTTTTTCTTTTCTTTTACACATTAATGTTTGCAATTGTAACCAAAATCTTAGTTTGTACCCGATCCGTCAGTGCCCCACCACCCCCTTCCCTTGTTTTTTATTTACAAAATGAATTTTCATTTCATAGCAAAATATGTGTTTTTATGTTACATGATTTCACAGTTACGACATTTTCATAAAATATTTTGCTTAATAAATTATAATTATTTAACTTGTCATTTCCTTCATAAATATTAAGTTTCTGGTTTTAAAAATACATTTAATAAATATAAATACTACAACATAACAATAATGACTACATTATAACAAATATAACATTCTACAACTAAATGCTGTCTTTCATTTTTTATTCTATACTGCAAATATCATTGTTTTAATGTGATTAGTGGGAACATTTGAATAAAAATGAACCCAAACTGAATTTTGTTTCATTTCTGATAAAATACATATCAGCTATATGCAATATGAAAAAATAGAAAAAAAATGAGAGAAAAGCTGCCCTAATAAAACTCCAGCCAATATCATGGGCTTTTAATGTGGAGAACCCAATTTTTAAAGTTATGTATTTAAATCCATAGTAAATGCACTGGTTTTTCTAATTAAAACTATACTTGTATAATATAACATATGAAGCATCTTTCTCACTTTCCAGGTTTACCAGTAGACATGGGAAGCCTGTATAATAGATAAACTAATGGACTGATGATGTTGGATTTTAAAATCTGTTCTGAATAACAGCATACTCGTCCCTCTTATGATCAGCAGTTCAGATCGTGAAGAATCCAAATGATCAGATTACATATATGTGTATAATAAGCTACGCAGTAGCCGATATGAATAAGGATCTTTTTTTTTCTGCTTGACTAGAGAATTGGTTCATATCCATTCCAGTCAACTTCTGCATCTTTCCATCTGAAAAAAGAAAAGAGCACTAATAACTGAAATATAATTTGTGCAATATCTGCTAGAAAAAAATCTACAAGTCTGGTGTACAAGGTATAAATTTAAACAGGAAAGCCAACAGGGCATTATTCACATGAACTAAATAAAATGTGTGCAATATCTGCCAGAAAGAAATCTACAAGTATGGTGTACAAGATATAAATTTAAAACAGGAAAGCCTGCAGGCCATTATTCAAATGAATTAAGTAAAATTTGTAAAAGCACATGTAAGACTGGCTCCATTTCAAGAAAAAATAAATTAAACAAATCATTCTCAGACTATGATTTTATAACGTGATATGAGGCTAATATCTGAATCAAAACATCAACAATTACAATGTAAATTCGGCTAATCATAAAAATTATGACATTCTGATTTTCCACAAGAACAATTTTTGTAAATTTTCCCAGTGTTGAATTTTAAAACAGATTCCATATTGCAGCCCTCAATACTAAGATGATCTTGCAACAGAAATTTAATTAAAATAACAAAGTAAATACCCCATAATGATAAACATGCTTTTGCAGATCAATTTAGCAACAGCTTTTTGCCACTGCACTGTTCATTGCCATCACAAATTTTGAGGTCTGATATTGCAAGTCTACAGGTTTCACATAATCTGTACAATCCCTATTATATATTAACTGCTTTATCTGGCTCCAACAAAATTACAAATAAATGTTGATATTCTGTCTTACTTTGTTCTGATACAGTGTTCGAGAGGAGGCACTAGGTCACCATCTGAAGGAATGAAAGACCGGTTTGTTGTGGCTGCAAAATAACAAAAACATATGTGGGGATTTGTTTGGAATATTCACTAAACAAGGACACTAATTCTTTCAGGAAATTTACTACAAATTTTGATACTAAACAGGAAATCAATATTACTACTACATATAAATAAAATCAGTTCAAACCTAGGAAATTAAATACAAGGCAGATATAGCAAAGTTTGGCACTCAAATCTCATTGCTTCAGGGATGTAAAATAGAGGATGAGGAAAATTTAAATAATGCTAGACATCAAGAGATTTGTGAACAACTGGCTTGATATTATATCAGCATTTTTTATGGCAGATCTGGCAATTCACAGAAGATCACAACCTTAGTTTTGTAAAAAAAAAAAACTATATTTACATTTAGAATAATATGTAAACAAGAGAAAATCGTCAAAAAAATGGTGTGTGCCATCTGACAGCTTCCACACCCCCACCCCCACCCCCAATCCACAATTACAAGACATATTGTATGAAATGTTGACTGACTCACACAATGAGAGAGTGATGTCTTCCTGCTGTCTGGCAAGTCCATCGTAGTAATGCAATTGAAACCTGCGTTCAGCCTTCCAGTCGCTTGTCAGGGCCTGGTTCGTCGAGAAGAGCACGCTGAAGTGACTCTCACTACACACAACCCATATCGGATACTTGGGAGTCTTGTAGTATGTTCCTACCTGTAAGTCAAACACAAATTACTATTAGACAGAACAAACTGGCACATTTTTACTTATGGGCCTGCAGACCATATTGCTTTCTGGCTTGATACACATAAAAATTGTGAAATAATATTTTAAATATTAAATTTATTATATAAACAAAAACAAAATCTTTATTAATATAGCAACCATACAATATAAGGCCTTTTATTAAAAAAAAATCAAATCCACTGAAGTTGTGTTTCAAAACATTTTAATTTATTTTGTTACTGTCACGTCACCATAAAACAATCCTGTAATTCAGTTTACATTATGTCTCCAGTTGTAATTATGGTTGGTAAAATTTTATATAAACTTAAATGAAAGTGTTCACATGTGAAAAAAACCCAGGTTAATTATCACTATCAAAAGTTAAGTATTATGATATGTTAATGTATTTTTACAATTATTATGTTGGGTTATTTTTATTATTATTATTTTTTAACAACATTACTAGAGCAGTAGCAGATATTTTTGATGTCAAAAATGTGTTAATTCTGAAACCTGCTATATAAGCAACAAGAGATCTTTTATATGCATTTTCCCACAGCCCTTGATATACCAGTTGTGGCACACTGGTTGGAATTAGAATAAACCCAATTAGAGAATAAGTCCACCAAGGTGAGTTTGAACCTATATGTACTATGACAGTCCCATATTATAAAGTAAAGTTTGTTTTATTTAATGCCGTCTCTAGAGCACATTGATTTTTATCTGACTATCGGCTATTGGACATCAATCATATAAAGTAGTTTGTTTTATTTAACAACACCTCTAGAGCACACTGAATTTTATTTATCATCGGCTATTAGACGTCAAACATATGGTCATTCTGACATATTTCTTTAGAGGAAATCTTCTGCTACCACATAGGCTACTCTTTCCAATCAGCAGCAAAGAGTCCTTTATATGCACTTTCCCACAGAGAGGGCAGCACATACCATGGCCTTTAGCCCAAACTGCAAATGGGTCTACTGAGAAGGATCAATCCGATGACCAGCCACTTCACACGTAGACACACTACTGCTTAAGCTACATCACGTACCTCTAGTACAAATAACCTAATATGGTCATACATTGAGCTACCTGACAAGACTTGTAATGTTCAAACAGCGAGAGAAAACCAATAAGTGACCGCTGGTGAATTCCCTTGAGAATGGTGACCGGTCCTCCACCCGAGTCCAACTCCATCACGTCGTTAAAAACATTCGACACGGCTCGACCAGTTAAAAACAGATTCACAATTTCCTAAAACAAATACAAATTTTATAATCCAACTCAAACACATTTTACACAGCTTGACTGGTTAGAAACAAATACACAATTTCCTAGAACAAATACAAATTTTATAATCCAACTCAAACACATTTTACACAGCTTGACTGGTTAGAAACAAATACACAATTTCC
>JAULBS010007000.1:0-11311 GCA_032355785.1 Symmetromphalus regularis | reverse complement strand
GTGCATGTCACGAACTTGGAATACAACACTTAGCCCAGTGTTTAGGAGAATATTGGCGTGATTAGAAATGAGCATGGTGCATGTCACGAACTTGGAATACAACACTTAGCCCAGTGTTTAGGAGAATATTGGCGTGATTAGAAATGAGCATGGCGCATGTCACGAACTTGGAATACAACACTTAGCCCAGTGTTTAGGAGAATATTGGCGTAATAAGAAATGAGCATGGCGCATGTCACGAACTTGGAATACAACACTTAGCCCAGTGTTTAGGACAACATTGGCGTGACAAGAAATGAGCATGGCGCATGATACGAGTATATTATGTATGCTCACACGGCCTCTGAAAGCGACAGAAACTGCACAGCCACTAGGCAGCAGCGAGTACACCCCACCTGCAGCTAGGAGAATGGACGGGAGATATATTGTTTCCTTCAAACTGATTCCTTGCTACCTATTGAGACATCACAGCGGTAACAAATGTCACATATTGATACAAAAATTACATGACTGACTGAGCGAAGGCTTGCACTACAATTACCGCGATATAGTCAACAATACGAGCGGTAAAAAAGACCGGTGATGTAGAAAATTATAAACGACCCATCCGACCCGGGGTAAAAAACAGTCAAACTTTCACACTTGTGTTTTCAGCGGGTTTAACCAAAAAACGCTTGTGAATGACAGCGCATGTGTAAAGGAATGGCGGAAGTCTTTCAAGCAAGGCGTTTAAAGTTCTCGCCATGCGTAACCGTGCCTCAATTTGACATCAAATCTTTTGATTATACATTTTGTTGGAAAGCACGGTCAATGGAGATTCACGTTCCCGTAACTATACAGTGTGTTTTCAAGGTTCTTAACAAGCCGAAATATTTTTTATAAAGAAAATATTTGTCTTTTCAAGAAATTGTTATGAACTAATTTTCAGAATCGTTACAAAGATACGGTTTTGTGACCTTAAAATGTAGACTTGATTTTCAAATTCCATCTAGACTCTGACTAATTGCATCCTATTATTGTTTGATTATAAGTCTGAGTTATATAGGTTCATGAATATTTTAATGTTACCTAAAAGATGTTTCGATAAAGTCTTCATGGCAAGCAATCGCTCATATTGAAGGAAAGAGATTAAACTATTATTACACTGAAACATATTACAAACCTGCAAGGATTAGGTAACATTTTACAAACCTGCAAGGATTCGGTAACGTATTATAAACCTTCAAGGATTAGGTAACGTATTATAAACCTTCAAGGATTCGGTAACGTATTATAAACCTTCAAGGATTAGGTAACGTATTATAAACCTTCAAGGATTAGGTAACGTATTATAAACCTTCAAGGATTATATAACATGTTAAAAACCTGAAAGGATTATATAACATGTTACAAACCTGCAAGGATTATGTAGCATCACAAACCAGCAAGGATTAGGTAACATAATAGAAACCAGCAAGGATTAGATTCAGGATTGGAACTTAAATACTTCTATTATGGTCTATCTGTCTTGTTAGGCTGCTTTCAATTTGTGTTCATATGCTATAGTTGTAGTGTTCATTGACACAGCCCCATGACAGTAATATTTCCTGTTAAATTGCCCAACCTTCTAAGACCATAGGAAAGCAGATTGGAGAAACTCTTTGACGTCATTGACAATACACAACATACGGCAATATTTGTTCGAGTCACCTGGTATGAGCATTCGACAACAAAGAAGAAGAAAAGGGTTACAGTTAATACTGTCTGCATATAACAGGTGTTTTGTTTTTAATACCTTCATTAAAACATTTTAAATGAATCCTCTACTGAAGTTCAGCTGAGCCTCGTAAAGTGATCTCAAACAAAACCTTTTATATCATCGGTAAGTTAGTAATCAGACGTTTTTATTTGCCGTATTTTAGCCTCGCTCATGCTGTGTTTTGAAGATGCTGTGTTTTGCAAGTTATTGCTTTCCTGGTGTCCATTTGCAGCCGAGCACCTGTACCCCACTAACAGCGTAATAATGTGTGGCAGTCTCAGACGAGATATATTAGTCAAAATAATTTAAGGAATGTCATAGCCAAATTTCTTCAAACGTTAGTTATCTTAACCAACGATTAAGAGAGAATTTCAAAACCAAATATCATTTAATTGACATTAGCATTTTAAGAGATATTTTGAAACATAATTTCTATAATTTAAGGTATCTAAAATTTATAAAATCAAAACTATATCTTGAATATTTGAAAGAAAAATATTCCATTATCCCATGGAATCACGGGTATCCCTCTCTGCGTGTTCGACGAAGACGAAGAAGACATGCATGTCATCATGTGATAGATATTCTGATCGTTGTTCATAACCACAACCTCATAATCCTCACATTTATTTTTACCTTCAAAGCCTGCAACATAATTTGAAATTTGAAACGCCTCACAAATATCTGCTTTCTTTAACAACTTTTAGATCTGTTTTGGCGTTAAGTCAAAAAAAGTCTGCAATATAATTTGGAATCGAAAAAACCCACAAATATGATCTTTCCTCTAACACGTTTTAGATCTTTTATGCGTTAAGTCTAAAAATTTACTGTTGGGCAATTTTCTGCTGGTCCCATTAAGTGTCAGCCATTAAAAAGGCCGATCAATTTCACATATGCCAAAATGAATGCGAAGAGAAAAAGCAGAAAGATTCTATTGAAAGATTATCACGAATCGGCAAATCCCCCGAGATCTTGCTACCTTTGTGGTTCCTCATCGTCGTCAAATTGGGAGCGTCCCCGGTAATTGATTGCGAAGCATTGCATCCATTTGCCGGCAAACGTGCTCAAAGAACAGCCCATATCGTGACCATAATGGTGGCGCCTTTGTGTCAATATTTGAATCAAGACCAGTTTTCAGGAAGACCCTACAGTCACTAACTGGTCGTTTTTGATCGCTTCAATAATGGATTTGTTTCACGTTATCTGTTTTCGCAATGAAGGGTGCATATCCCACGGTCAATCAAGACAGAGATGATGGTCGCAGTGTTAATACCTGCCGCAGCACACAGCGCGGAATAAACGATGGACTTATTAATTATGACCGGCGGTGCGCCGGGATTTGTCCCTCCGCGCGCGTGCCAGACTACCATTAGTCAACTGTATGCAATGTTACCAGAGGGAAAGTAGCATTTTCTCTGTAATTATTGTCGTTCAATAATTAGTCGCCTCGTTAGCTTGGCTCCTGATTTCTACAATGCACGACGCTGCAATGGGCCCCTCAAGCGAAAGGTTGAAGATGTAACGCTACATGGCAAACTATAAACGTTTAAACAGTTTGGACGCAGCGCTTTTCCAGTAGCAAACCAACGTCAACATTTTCATAAATATCTACATATTATCAATACCATTAATACACGCCAATTTTCAGATACTTGGCTGGAAGAAACTGCAACATAATAGGAATGTTTTTTGGAATAAAACAAAAATGATTTCCTTATGCCAAACGCTTGGTCCTTCGACTCTACTTAATGTTAACAAATTTCTTGTTTGAATTATTTTATTTTAGAAAATGTTGCGATCAATGACATAACGTTTGTAACTTTATACCGTTGGCTTGAAGGGCCATTAAAATATATTAAACAATAAAGGATGAAGTTGTTTTTTTGTTTTTTTGTTTTTTTAAAAAAGGATTTAAAAAACCGACTGAACAGTTTTTTCAAACAAAACCAATCTAAAACATGTATTTATGTATCATTTATTGGCATCTTTATTCAGTAACATCTTGCATATTACTGTTTGCAATAGTATGACCACATACATGTAATATTATAGTATACAGCGATGTTGATGAAACTGCAAATCCATTTTGAAACCATCTCGATAACAAAATAGCGTGATACCATTTTTAAATGACCCCGGCTTATAACAGTAACATGGCTACGTTCAGAATGTATGGATTGGGGTAAAATGAGGAAAATAAAATACTACAAAATGACAAGTATTTAATTGGGGCTCTTTTAACGTCTTTCATTCTGTCATATTAGTAGTGTAAAGAGTTCAGGGTAAACATAATTATAATGCTTTGTCTTTTCTGCAAGATGTAAGAGAGGATTTTGGATCAGCATTTCCTTTCAGTATACTAGTTTTTTTTATTTATTTATTTTTAGTTTTTTCTTCTTGTTTTTTATGTTAGTTGTTTGTTTTGTTTTTATTGTTTGTTTTGTTTTTGGGTGTTTTTTTTTTAGGTTAGGTTTTTTTTAGTTTTTTTTAATTAAGTATTGCCATACGATTAATAATAATATAGTATGTCCCTTCTATGAAAAACAGCATCAACAACCAAAATCTGTATAACAAAAAGAGTAGCTTATTACGTGACATGTAGTTTCTTCTAAACCGTTTGTTGTAATTACCACGTTCGATGTACTGAGATTTCTTTAAATAAAAATAAACTGTCCATTAGTCAAATTGAGTTTAACTATACACTGTTTTAATTCCTAGTTGTCAAGGAAATACCAACGCCTGTTGTAATATTGTTAGAAAAGTGTTTAATGAAATAAATTGAAGTAAGGATCACAACCTCCAGTTTCCAGAAATGATCAGTGGTCAGCTTGGTGAAAGAAAGTAGACTGCACACAAACTTCATTACAAATATAATGTACGAATAGTATAACAGAAAAAGGATATGTACATTCGAAACATATTTGTTAACTTTATTACCTAAGATGATTAGAGTTTGGTAAAAAAAAATACCGACAAAAAAGGACAGAACTTTATCTCACCTAAACCGTTAAGAGGAACATTTATAATACAATATGCATGTGACAAGAAGGTTTACCAACGACAGCTGTCCCCACTGAATATGTTATGTTTTAATGCATATACAAGAGTATAATGTCGTCCAGAATTGTTATTGTAGAAATTAGGTTCCTGTTTCAGTTTTAATCAAACACTTTGTATTGTTTTCTACATGGAATTAAATTCTATCCAGAATACTGTATTCTTGAAACTGATCACTATTTTGACAGAGATTCGTGAGTTTAAGTGTTAGTTGTTTTGCCTATAAGTTGAACTATGTGCACTGTTTTTAATATAACAGAAGTCGTCAGAGCACAATATTGCATAAATTAAAACTAATGGCCACGTATAAAGAATGACAAATGTACAAATTACTAATCTAAAAGACGACTCGCTACAAAGCGCTGATCGCGGAGGGCTATTTCCAAACTAGTCAAGTAAATAGCCGTTGTCAATGTTAATAAACATTTCATTTGAACCGAGGCAATCGTCTCCATCCGATTGTCGTGTAGCAGACGCATTATAGAAAGAAAAGACCTTTTACTGTCAGCATTTCCGTAGAATATCAATCATCACGTAAAGTGCATATTGTATAATGTAATCATATAAACTAGCAGTCCGGGTCCCCGGGGCGCCTTTAGCACGGCGTGTTTACGATTGCCATTTTAAAGCATCCATCATCGCGGCTTCTGTCAGAGAAAGCGTAAAGAAAGCGAGGCACCGGTGTGAGCCGCGTGTATACCTAACAATATACACTAATGCATTTCTTCGTCGGAAATATCTTCCCCGAAGTTCTCTTATTTCCCTCGGGAGCACCGCCAACTTTATTTCTCGCTGTTTTCGCCGCACGTAAATTGCGTCAATTATTGTCCGCTGCGAACGACAACCTCGCTTTTTTATTAACTGATCGAAGTGACGCGGGGCGACATCGTGTGGCATTTTCAGTTCGGTTTACTTTGAGTGAATATGTTTTCGTTTGTTTTCACTGTTTGAGGCAGGAACATAATTTTTAAGTATATATTTTGTTTCTTATTATTTAAGGTCATCACTTATAAAGCCGTCAATTGTTTAGTCCGCTTTGAATTAAGTGATTTAAGCAGCTAAAAATTAATTATTAAAATATAATTGTATGGAGAATTATCTAGTTATATCAATGTATTCCAGAATTTCATAATTTTCTGAGCAGCAGGTACTGGCATGTTATGATTTTATTTCTGAAAGTTGCTGCTACAAATTATTCGAAATAACATTATTCTTAGGATCTTGCTGTTTTTAATATAACTCGAGATTTCGACTTATACTCAAAACTTAATCTACTACACTGAAAGAAAGTAAATTCCAATCTTCAGACAAAGATAAGACCATTCAGACTAAAGATGCATTTGTAATGACTTAGGCTGGAACAGATAAAACATTGTCCTTTCTAAAGGGTGGACTCCAGACACCAAAGTGTGTATTCCAAAGTTAATCTCTCTTTCAAGACTTAATATAGAATATCTGGCAACAGTGAATGCGTATTTAAAAAAACTATATGGCAGTTCAAGTGACTTCCAGCAGACGTTGAAATTTAATTATGCAGCATAGCTCATGCTATAAAATGAGTATAAGGCATCAACGAAATAGCAGAACCTCACATTCCACTCCAGACCCAGTGCCTTTGTCTTATGACATTGGGTCCGTGGTGGACATGCCCGAAACATATGGATATGAGCATCTTCAAACTATCACCTCACCTAACCTCAGAACCTCACTTGGCTCAAATGACTGTTTGCAGAATAGTAATATATTATCTCGAGTATTAATAACAGTGTTATCGAAACAGAACGTGCGAGGTGGGAGTAATAGTAATAAATTAAAAGAAAACAATAACTTCAGGTGTTGTTTGTTTTGTTTTTGTTTTTTTAAACTAAGTGTAATATATATATATATATATATGTATGTATGTATGTATGTATACCATACAGAACGCATCATATTGAAATATATGTATGTATGTATGTATGTATATATGTATGTGTGTGTGTGAGTGTGTGTGTATGTGTATATATATATAGGATGACTAGTTTCCGTGGGTATAAGCAATAAATTTAAAAATACAAAAATGTTAAAACTGATACTTTGGATATATGCCAATCTATCTTTTATTGGAGTTTCTTTTCCAACAATGTGTACTGAAATGAATTTTCCACTGTAATATTGAAAACTCAGGCATCAAAACAAATACTACGTAACCTGTTTCGGTGGATCACTAGAATGACGTGATCACTGGTACAAATTAAAACCAAAATAGTATAGAACACAATTGTAGAGTTGTAAAATGTGTCTTCACCTAAAATACACAAATAAATAATTATAAACTGATTTTAAGATGATTTTTTTAAATGATTAAATTAAGTGTGTTTAAAAAAATCTTGCTTGATGACTTGTTTGAGAACACAAACAATAAAGTTATTTAGTTACAAATTTATTCTAAATAAATCAATAACATTTGTTGATAATAATTTTATAAACTGTAGAAACAAAAAGTCTTAATTAAAATTGTTAATTCATGTAAAAAGTACATTATTTTGCATTTGAATCACATTCGTGAAACAATGATACTTTAAAAAACCGTATAAAAGATGTATATTTTTGGCAATGATCTGTAAAGGAACTTGCAAAAATATAGCACGTGGCAATCACATGATTTGAGCTGCCAGACGACAATACAACGTCTTACAAGTAAATTGTTTTTATTTTATTAGTTATTTTAAAATTATGAACTTTTATACAAACGTTCCAAAAGGTATTAAGAAATATACTAAATTCAAATGTATACCAATTTGAAAAATGTACTATTAACTAGTTTTGTGCTTATTTTGTCAAATCTTTTGTATATATGACAGCGGTTTGTTTACATTTTCTACGCTAAAACGGGAGATATCATACGCTTATGCCCAATCTTTGCACCCACCGAAACAGGTTCCTCGCCGAAACAGGGCACCCGATGATATATATATACATGTACAGGTTTTACGGTAAATTTGATACACTTGGATTTGGAGTGTAAGGTCTCAGACTTTACCTAACTTATTTCGTCATCAAAGTCCTTGAACGGCACTTGAAAAGTACAGAGAATGAAAACATCTCTTTCTATCTTTTATCCTTGCAAATTTTCAAAAGACACTGGGGTAAATTAGTTAATGGACTCGTCATTATTTCTCTGCTATCGGCCGGGGAAGCATCTTTGGCCTTCTATTGCCGCTATTAGCCTTATTTGTTATTTGATTTGTGAAGTGAACGGTGCTTGAGTCGGCCTTTTTAAGCACTACCCGAGTTCGAGCTGCCAGTTTCCGGGTTCTCCTGGCTCTCTCCAGGCGAAAAAGTGCCATTTCCTCTCGCTCTGGGAAGCGCTTCAAGACATCGTTTAGCAAAGCCAACGTCCAAGTCACGCGGAGTGCGAGAGATGAGAGCTAGAGAGAAGAGCAAGAGAGAACAGAAGGGTCGGCTACTTTCTGCCCTCAGAAAATCTTGCTCTTTCCTGGTTTACTTGACACAAATGGACATCAAAGATGCATTTCCTTTTGGCGTCTCTTTCTTGCTACTTACTATAAGCCAATTAGCGGAATGTGCGCTACATGAAACCGTGAGTCACGCGATTCTTACCGTATATGGTAGGCGCCGGCAAAGATACTCTCTTTAAAGCTAAATAGCGTTTCCGTGACCACTCTCTTTTGACAATAAGACAGATTAAAAGGAGGTATTGTCTCCACTAGAAATTATTGGATTTCCTATCAGAGAAAGGGAAAACAAGGGAAGATACTGTAATCGCTAATTAAAGAATTATTTCGAATTTTAGGATGGTTGTTAATATTGTCATTAAAATTCACTTTGTGAAGATAACTTCATTTCTATTTTTTTCTTTGTTCGTATTCTCATTTTTTCTCAGTTTCAATATCTTACTTTGTGAAATTAATGCAAAACAAACATTGCTTATAATATTAGTATTAGTATTTTTGCTGCAGGTTTCATCTTTACAATACGGAAACAGAGAAAAAACCCAGCTGTTAAATAAGCACGTCAAAGTCCTTTAACTAATTCCTCTTTATATGCTTGGAATTAGCTTTTAATATTTGTTGTCTAAAGACGACTTCTCCGTTATAATATGACGATTCCCTACCATACATAACGAATCATATTGATATGACGACTCCCAACCATACAGAACGAATCATATTGATATGACGATTCCCTACCATACAGAACGAATCATATTGATATGATGACTCCCTACCATACATTACGAATCATATTGATATGATGACTCCCTACCATACACAACGCATCATATTGATGTGACGACTCCCTACCATACAGAACGAATCATATTGATATGACGATTCCCTACCATACAGAACGAATCATATTGATATGACGACTCCCTACCATACAGAACGAATCATATTGATATACGTGGGAACGACGAGAAACCCACAATGACTTCTCCAGAACACCCTCAACATGCTGGCCTTACTCCCACTTGACGAACGTCCATTAAGAAGAATTATTCCACAAGAGAGGGGATCACTAATATTTTACTCGAGGCGAGACACTTCAACCATTTGTGGCTCGGTCCACCGCCTGGAGCAGTTATGGGTAGAAAGTTGAATACAATCAAGTTTCATAGCAAGAGGGATGTTAGCCATCTTGAAAAAAAACGATTGTCCTTGACCTGTGATCATTCTGTTTCCCATGAGTCATTTGGAGAATATTCAGTCAAGAAGTTGTAAACGGAAATAATTACAGTTTAAGAGTACTTTTGGATTGTATGAATTGGACAGTTTTTGTATTGAAAATTATCACGAAGAAATAAAATAGTTTTCTGTTAAAGAGATAAACAATCGTGTTCAATGACTTGGCAGTCGAGGAGGCAATAGGCTATTGGCAGATTTAAGTATTTGATTATTGCTAATCCTTGTCAATACTAAACTTATTTGGCCGTTTATACAAAACAAATCTGTAATATTGTTAATTAAATCGTTCAAATATTTTTTTATGAATACAAAAGAGATATATTACTATCAGATAAATTACAATTAGATAACAAAACTGTTGTAAAGAAACATACGCTGGCATGTACACCCATACTAAAGTCAAAATATATTACAAAGGAATTTGACAAAAGATGAACAGTAATCTATTAAAAGTAAAAAGACGTATAAATAGTATTCATTTAGGAGCAATAAATATAAATACCAACTGCCACTTTAAAATAAATATGCTCATAATTATTACGAAAAACTAAATTACATGATGTTCCGGAAAAATATAATGGGATAAGCAAACTAGATAAAATTATTGGGTATTACTACCATTAACATTATTATCATTATCATTACCATTATTATTATCATTATCATTATTATTATTACTACTATTTTATTTTTTTCTACCCATATATATATATATATATATATATATATATATATATATAGTGGACTGTCACTAAACCGGCATCGGTCGGGACCGATGCAATATGCGGGTTAGGTAGCATGCCGGTTTATGCAGATTTCATACATCTCACGTGTAGAAGAGCAGGGGCTTGTTATGCTGTTTTTAATAACAAATCACATTAAAATCGATTTTTCAAAAAATAATTAACTTGTAGTTATCGGACAATACATGAACATGAAAAACCTAACAGTTACTAAACAATCATTTTTGCAATAATCAAAATACAATACGAGTCGCGTTATGGCGGGATCACAAGTACTGACCAAACTTAAAATTTTAAAATAGGACTGTAGCTATGTCTAACAATACAAATCCATAACCCCACCGATATTGAAAAGTATCATAATTATATAACTCAACAATTCCCATCTTGTCCGTGATTTGAGTTGCTTTTTCTTTTTAAGATCTGTCCGGATATAGATAGAGATTTGGCCCGTCCCTGCTGACACCATTGATGCAACAATTCGTTTAGGTTTTGGAAATTTTTATTCTTCGTTACCAGTTTCCTCTCACCAAATATGTTGTTTTCGTATAGTTTCCTATAATGTATACCGTCTGTTTGCCCGTCTTATATTTTTCAGCTTATCCTTGGTCTTTAATGAAGGATTCGAGTAACGTTTTTCAATTATTTAATGCCTTGTCGTTTTATGGGTCGTGAAGCCAACTAAATGAAATATTTTACTGCCTGCATTATTACATGTGATACTTTTGACAGCATCAACTATATAATATGATATTGTAGTATATAAACCGCTGAATTATTTGACAGCATCAACTATATAATATGATATTGTAGTATATAAACCGCTGGATTAGTTGACAGCATCAACTATATAATATGATATTGTAGTATATAAACCGCTTAATTAGTTGACAGCATCCACTATATAATATTGTAGTATATAAACCGCTGAATTAGTTGTAACATCATATTTACAATGCATCTCTACCTTATTATGATCAATAGTATATGAAAACTGGTTCTTTATGTACCTATCTCTCTCTCTCTCTCTATCTCTCTCTCTCTCTATCTCTCTCTCTCGCTCTCGCTCTCTCTCTTTCTTA
>JAULBS010006989.1:0-11311 GCA_032355785.1 Symmetromphalus regularis | reverse complement strand
GAAATGTTAAATTAATATATTTTATAACAGCCACATCATTTATATATTTAATAATGCAGTTATTAACAAGTTTTAACCATGATAGCTAACTATATTCTTCAGTTAACTTAAGTGGTTTGTCTACAAATTGCATAACGCTTATGCGGGGTTGTGTACAGTCTTTTGTGGTTAAGCTCATCGGCTGAGTAAAACTTTTGCTGATCACTGTGGATAGAAGGGGGTCAGATGGGGGGGGGGGGGAGCGGGTGTGAGGAATTGGAGCAAACAACATAAGAAGGTAATGTTCGAGCAAACTGAGCTGCCCGGTAAATGTTTCACCATGTATTTCTATCATTGTTTTCACAATATGAACATGTGCGTACAAGGAAGATTACATATAAACACGGAAGTTCGTGAAAATTAGTCGTTTTGTAGTAATGTAAATGTGTAATTAACGTTGTTATCGATATTTGATCACTGCATTTTAAAACGTCAAAACACGAATAAAATATTGGCCCCCTCCGCCACCTCCCACCCCCAATAAGGGCACCTGTACGCCTATGTAAATAGCTATTTTCCTAAAACAAAAAGGTGTTTTGTCTGGAAGCAATCCAACAAATATATAATACATACACACACATATATATATATATACACACCACACACACACACACATATATAAATACACACACATATGTATATATATATATATATATATATATATATATATGTACACATATATATATATATATATATAATACAGGGATAGAAACTAATGTTCGCCTGAAGCGAGTAAAAATTGCAGGGGGCGAGTAAATCCTTACTGACGTTGGTCCCGGCCAGTAGATATTTTTTCCAATTTTGTATTAAGAATTTGGATTATTTTGAGATTGTAGCTGTCAGACTGATAATTTGCCGATCAAACCTATATTATACACCACGTTTTAAGTGAGTTCCCTAAAATAAAATAAAAATTACAACGTAGTAGCGCCAATACGATTTGTCTTAACGTGAGCTACACGTTACAGCTTAATTCGTATTATGGATCAACCCAATCTTAAAATTAAAATGGAGTGGGGAAGGAGGTGGGGGGAGGGTGGAACTAATGATTTTTCGTGGGGACGAGTAACTTTCTAAGGCTATTAATCTCCCGGTTGAATGAAAATAATTTCTACCCCAGCTGTTTATATTATGTTCCAGTCAAAGTGCTTAATCAGGCATTTCACGAATTGCCTGGAATGTTTAGTCATTTCGCGTAATGCCTGAAATTATTGTTCAATCATTAGCAACTTGCCTGAATGTGGTTTCCGGCATAGTGTATACTTGATGGTCTTCCTACTTTCTGCTAGTGTACAATAAGTGTCTTTTGAGAATTTAAACTTATTGTTTGCACCTAAAATGGTATTAAATCAGAAATTGTACTGGACACGCCTCTAACATTGTTGTTAAATCTTTTACGTGTAATCTGTGTTCTTTGAAGTCATGTTAACAACGTTGATCTATTTCTTACCTGAAGTTAGCAAAGAGGTTTGTTTGTGAGGACCCCTGAAGAATAGAAGTATTTACAGCATTACTTTTCCTTATTCTAATGTGTAGGACGCGTATCAGAGAGCTAGGGGTAAAGTAAATTATTTTGGGTATCATCTTGTTCAAATTCTATAATTCTGAAAGTATTTTGCATTTTTTAAGAATATATGTTCATTATCTAAATTTTCCAATTTCACACTAAGTAGACTTTACCCTAAAGAACTAGACAATTCATAATTTTTTTTAAAAACAGAGACAAAAACAAACACATACACATACGACTTCGTATCAGGCGCGACAATTCAATTCCCACTTCAACATGGTCTGTTAAAAAATAATTTCAGCATATTCCACTTTTATGTGTTTTCTAGCGCTTGTAAGCAAAATATAAATAACCACTTTGTGAGATTAGTAAATCTGTTTTAGTTTTGTCACTTTGCGGAAACATCGTTGAATTAGTGCGTAGGGCAAGGGAGGAACGCATACCCCTATGATATGTCTCGACCTACATTCTGAATTATCGTTGTGGCTCAGCGGATACCCAAACTGCGATGTTACTACAGAAATTTGACGTAAATACATGAAACAACTATTATACGAACAGTATTAATTAAATACCGAACAAATCTGTACTCATCACCGCATAAATATGTATCCAAAATATACTTGGCCCGCACAATCGTTACAGCCAAAACAATAATTTACCCTAACAAAAACAATAATTTTAATGTTTTCCGTTGTTGTCATGCATTTGATATTAATCGCCAAACACAATGCATAATAAGTGTAAAAGTTTATCTTATTTTGGTAAATAAGAAACAAAGATAATATGTCATTTGATCATGTTAGAAATGAAATCGGTCAAGAAATCCTTTTTTTTTCTTCTAATTAATAATGGATATTGTTTCATTTATTTAATTCAGGAATTTCCAAACAAATCTCCATAAACATGTATAGTTTCCTTGAAAGAATCACCTATATATATCGTAAATATATATGTGAAATAACCAGATATTTGCATGGGTCGCCTGAAAATATTTGCACAGCGTATGCAGTACTCTACCGCATAAACATTACATGTATGTCCAGTGTGTCTATTTGGGCTCGTGGAAGGTCACGTGCATCGGTTTGTGTTAACAATTTCGCTAGTCCTAAAGTGAGACTTAAAGTGTGGGGCAAAATGGACTTAGTAAAATTAGTGGTTTTAGGGGATAATAAACATCTGAGGTACATTACTTATTTGTTTCGACCTCATTGTTTTTGAAAATCGTTTTGCTGTTCACAAAAATACTTCGGCAACGTTGATCAAATGGCTTTTAACAAATCTGTAAAATTCTTCACGCGCTATGGCCGAGAAAGCAAACCGCACGCAGTTAGAGGACGGAGTTAGGGGCATTGACGATAATTGAAAAGTGTGAAAAATAGCTCATAGACTATATTTTATAGCTATGACGTAGTAGGCCTACTGTCAAATACAAATAAAATCCATTGCATTGGAACATTACTCATTTAGTGGTTTGATAAACAAGTAGACACGTTTAAAAGAAGATTTCCAGAAAAGAAAAAAAAAATAATAATTAAAACCAAACAAACATGGCGCTTATGATACAAAGAAAGAAACAAACATTGCGCTTAGCCGTATGAAATAGGCCTACTGTAAAGTCGATAATTAACAAACTATTTTTTATTTATATATTTATTTAACATCGGCTATTGGAGGTCAAACTTACCTTCTATTAAAACAGGCCACTCAAAAGAAAAATATTTTGTTCTAGGCACTTTTTAATTATATTTTCTGTGCATAAAACTCCTGCAACTTCTGCCCTCACCCCGTCTCCCACCAGATGCAAATAAATAAGAAAAACATTAAAGTTAATAAAATAATGAATGATGCCACATAACATAATTTGAAAAAAGTATTAAATGAGGAAAAAACTTCAGTCAGTGCCGTATTGACCCATGGCCGGGCCCCTAGGCTCTGAGGTATTTTGGCTCCCTATCTGATAACAGTGCCTCAGCAAAAGAAATTGACAGGCTCCTAGTAGCTGCGTGGCCCCTAGGCTTCAGCATAGTCAGCCGTATGGATAACACGGCACTGGCTACAGTTTATGAAATGTCTAACAAAGTTTAAAAGTTATCAGTAGTAAGTAGTGTAATATTATGAAAGGTACTAGTTTTGGAAATTTCACCCAGCTAAAGGCCATCGTTTACTTCTTTATGTCGTTTCTTGTATATGACCCCCATCTCTGCTTGTAATCATTTAAAGATCAAGGAAATAGTAACCAATTTCACATCTGATATTCATTCTGATATAGTATTATAAATTTATTCATATAGTCATGACATATAACAATTTGGTTGAATAAAATCATTTAATTATGTTTTAAAATGATTTTTTTTTTTATCAAAATGTAATTGTATTCGATATTTGTCGATTGTTGTAGATCTGTAATGTTCATACGCTGATTTTCTTGTCCAGAAGTTGACGTCATAGGCGCTAAACGTTTTCTATGTACATCTTTACGTGCATTAACACTTTCAGAACACTCAATATTAGAAAGACGGTTTAAAAAAGGTTCCTCTCCCATCTGTTGTCCTTCAAACAGCCTAATTATATCGTATGCGATCATGAAGATATACAGGATATCTCACCGATTTTTCACCAGCAATATTTGTAATTTTCCTATACACCTTTTACAAGTTGTGAGCATATGTAACACGTCGGATTTCAGTTGGTAGATTATGATTTCTAGATTTAATTTATATAAGGAGCCATTCAATAAGTACGTAACGCAAAGTCAGGACATCCCACTCATCCCAGTAAAAGGCTTTTTAATATGCAGTTTGAATGCAAATATAACATAATTCATAACCTCTGACCCCCACCCACTCGAGCGTTACATAGGCCAAATTGTTAAACGGACGAAGACGTTTGGGAACAGTTCTATAATGTAGGCTAATAACATTAACGGTGCAACCTACCCTATGCAGGTATGCACGTTGTGTTAAGCTTTAGTTTGTACCATTTTTTAATATTTATATTACTAATATAATTTAGTACTAAAGTTGTTGAAGGATCATATATTATCTCTAGCGTAGCCAGCATGATACTGATATTTGTTATCTACATGGTTCAAGCTCCCAGCGTCTGAGTTTGTCTCGGCGTTTTTTCCCTCTCTGGCTACGTCCCAGATTATAGTGTTATAAATTACAATTCCATTGTCAAGAGGTTCTACAGAATATACTATCAAAACCTGCACTCGTCACACCTGTTGCAGGGCTAAATTATTGGCTATTCTCAACAAGAGTTCTTTTCCAAATATAATAAGTGTACTTCATAATTTGAGTGTCAAGGCTTTTAATCACATCACGAAATCAAAGGTATTGATGGTATATTTCTATAAAACCTTGAAGATGGTCACTCCCGTGATAGTGGAAATACTATATTATTTTATTGTTTTAATCTTTGCATTTCACTTTCAGAGTCGAAAGGTAGTAGACACTGATATTGATGAAGATTCGTGCATACCCTTAGTGGGCCGAAGTGGATGTATGTCTTCTAAGGTCACCCCATACACTATACAGAAAGACTCTCCGCCCACTAAGAAAAAAACTGGTCGAAACAAACAATCCAAAACAGACACGTCTTTAAGCTATAGGTTAAAGAGAAGAAAAAACCTTTTGAATCGTCTTCAAATGATAGTCAATTTTGAATTTGTTTTGGAAATGATTGGCTTTCTAACAATGCTAACTACAACAGAGTTCTACATACAAAAGATTTATCCTAATAATTCCAATGTGATTTTGGCTCTCAAGCTGGTGATGACCTCCTCCACGGTGCTGCTCATGGTGGCTGTTTTTATTTACCATATGACTTCTCTGAATCTGTTAATGAACGATAAAAATGTAGATGACTGGAGAATGGTCATAACATTATCATTTGTCTTAAAAGCTGTCTTTGAGCTCATGATTTGTGCCATTCATCCAATACCGGGAGATGTCAAGATGCAATATGTAACTATAAATGGAAAAAGTGGCAGAGTGTCTGTCGATGCTATACTGTCAATTCTCATGTTATTGCGTCTTTACATCGTTGCCAAGTTCGTTATGACGCATAGTCAGTGGATGTTGAGCACGTCCATGCAGAGTATTGGTGCTCTAAACAAAGTTGAAATTGATGCAAATTTCATCCTAAGGTGCCTTATGAAGGATCACCCAGGAATGCTCATTGTGTCTATAATGTTTGGAATCTTTATCATCAATTCCTGGGCCATGAGAACATGTGAGTCGTACTATGTGCCTGATACTGAGCAAAGCGGAATGCTTGATTCTATGTGGCTTGTTGCAATCACTTTCCTTACTGTTGGATACGGAGATCTGTCGCCGAACAGCTACTGCGGACGAGTAATAGCTGCTGAAACGGGATTAATGGGAGTAGCAATTACTGCAATGCTTGTAACGGTCATGACGTCTAAATTTGGACAAACAAGAGCAGAGCGTTACGTGCACGCCTTTATGGCACGGATTAACCTCGAAAAGAACAAAAAGAATGCCGCTGCAGACATCATCAAATTAACAATGATGAACTGGATGATGAAGCGTCACAACAAGCTCACAAATCGACGAAAAATGATGTATCAAATGAAACTGAGTAGAGCTGTACAAACAATGCATGAGGTGCATCTAAAAAATTTGAACATTATTGAGAATGCCATTGGTATTGTCGAGGTATCGACTAATGTGGAGAATGTAGGTAAAGTGTTGACTAAAATTAGAACTGATCTAACAAATGCAGCAGCCAGGGATCAAATATTTGAAGCTCGGTTAAAAAGAATAGACAGTAAATTAAATGCAATACTAAATGGTTTGAACTTGAGGAGAAAGTCAGAACTACAACTGTCTTTTACAGACGTAACTGAGGGAAAACGTAAGTCACTGTCACTGAGTCGAACGCCATCACAACACTCACAAGGGTCACTGACAAAGGACAGTATTCTATCAGTAGACAGCCGAACGCAAGCAAAAGTCAAAGAACCGACATTTTATGAACTAATCGAGGACAAAGAAAAGCCAGCGACACACAAACAAACACCGACGTCAGAAAAACGTCGGTTAGTTCATGAAATGAAGGAGAAAAGACGAATGACTCTTGCAGAAGAAAGCGAGGCCAAGCGAAAGTCGGTAATAGACCGAAGAATGTCATTATTTCCTGTAGAAGTAGATGATGACAGAGAAAAGAAGACCACAGATACTGATGGCGGTGAAAGAAGTAAATAAATGTTTTTCAATTATCAGCGCGCGAAATAGGAACTAAACTAGAAAAAAGCCAGCTGTTATTATTATTTTATTATTATTATTATCATTTAATTTAATTTATTTTTTATTTTAATTTTTTGTTGTTGTTTAAAATAGGCCTAAATTGAATTTGAAATTAAATAATAAAAAAGTAATAAAATAATAATAATGATAATAATAATAAAATATGGCCTACTAAATAAAAAATATAAAAAAGCAGGTTTGATACGATTCTTTGTCTTATGTTTCCAGTACGTTTATATTAGGGCCTATAATAAGAATTAAAAACATTGGTTGCATTAGCATGTAATAGCTTTATATTGAAAATTAGTGAAATAATAAGTCTTTTTGGGGGTGGGGGTGTGTGCTCAATATCACGAATTGAGGGTGCATAAATCGTAAATGACTTAAGAATTATTTTTTACTTTAGCGGGTGAAGTTGTTTCACGTTTGTCTTAATATTGGATGGTTATTTTTTTAATTATTATTATTTTAGGTTTTTTGTTGTTTTGTTCCACTGCTACCGTTATCATACTGTTTATATTGCAACTTTTCGTGTGCTTTTGATATATACGACTGAAAACACACGTGTTGTAGTATATTCAGTCTTATAATGGGATCAATTTAGTATTCTGTGTCCTAAGTGCTGGTGTGAACTTTATCATACAAGAAGTATAGTGCATTAAACTTATCACACTGGCCTTTGTTGTCTGTTGGCCGTAAGTGTATAATTATTTTATGGGAGATTTATATGTGTGGATCCAGAATACACACATGCACTGCCTAGGTAGTCTAAGAGGATCAGTCAACTGTTCATGTTAACAATGCAGGCCTTGCTCAACAGAGGCATAGGAAATGGAATATTGTCTGAAATATGCGAGGATGGTATAGAGACACGAACCACGAATATACTAATGGTTTAATTTTATACAAGTGTGAAAAAAACAACGATCTGCACACTAAGCCTATGTAGAAGACTCATATACAAAGTAGTTTGAGGGGATGGGGGGTTCATTTAGCGAAACTACTTGGGATGATGTAAATTGCGACTTCCTGTCTGAAGTACAAAAAAAAAAATTTCAGTAGTTTTTAACTATTAATGTAAGATTTGTGCATGTAATTTTCAGATTTCTGTTATAGCAGGAACCATGTTAAAATCTTTGCCTAAAATGTGGTTTTCTGCCATCAGCAGCTCATAATTAATATATATGTTTAATTTTAGGTGAAGATCATCCCGAATATGAAACCAATGCCCTTCCACTGACCACGCGCTTTGAGCAGTAAACTAAATGATTTGCTGTTAGGAACGTAGGCCAAGTTAACCATGCTATACAGTCAAAAGAAAATATATGTCAAACCCAGAAGTCAATTAAATGTTTTACAGAGTACCAGAAATGAACCAGAAAAAAAGGTTTTGTAGAGTAAGAACAGCTGCTGGTGTTGGAAACTGAAGTAAACTAAATGTTTTACAAATACGGTCTCACGTCATTGTCAGACCCACTAGTAAAAGTGTTTTAAAGAGTGAGAACAACTGTTAATGTCGGAACCAGAAATAAAGTAAATGTTTTAAAGAATGAGAACAACTGTCAATGTCAGAACCAGAAATAAAGTAAATGTTTTGAAGAGTGAGAACAACTGCTAATGTTGGAACCAGAAATAAAGTATATGTTTTAAAGAGTGAGAACTACTGTCAATGTCGGAACCAGAAATAAAGTAAATGTTTTGTAGAATGAGAACATCTGTCAGTGTCGGAACGTAGGTGAATTAAATGTTATGCAGAGTGAAGACTAGCAGAATTAAACTTGAGATTTGGGAGAAACAGTGATAGAAGTCAAGTAAATGTTTTATTAAGGAAATGAACGCTGTGGGAGAAGTTAACTAAATAGTTTGCACTGAGGACAAATGAACCTCGATGGAAGAGATTAACTAGTTTCAAGATGAGATTACAAAATGAACAAATGTTTTGCAGTCGGATTATATGAACTTCAGAGATAGAAGTTATCTAAATGTTTTGCAGTGAGGACAGATTAACAAATCTGTAAATGTTTTGTAGTCAGATCATATAAACTTCAGTGAAAGACGTTAAATGTTTTGCAAGCTGTACAAACGGACATTAGCTATCGAAGTTAAAATGTTTTTTTCTGTAAGGACAAATGAACGTAAACGTTTTGGAGTCAATACGAATGTCAGTGGAAAAACAAAATAATATGTAAATATAGTTTTCTCCTCAGGGAGATAATATTTAAAATAAACAGACGTTTTTATGCATTTAAACACTTTTATGCATGTTGCTACTGTTAGCAAGTGCATAAAAACGTCAAATAGTTAATGTTGTGTAGTCAAGAAAAATGAAGATCACTGGTTGAAGATATAATTATGATCTTTTCTTGTAACGACAAATTAATTTAAATGTTTTGCAGACAGTTCGAACATCAGTGAAAAGAAGTTAAATGAATGTTTCGCAAAGAGTACAAATTTAAGTGGTAAATTTAACAGAATGTTTTGCATTCGTAACAAATAAATGTAAGTGGTGAAACGGATGTTTTGCAGTCAGAACAAATAAAAAGTGGCAGTAGAAGTTGTCTAAATGTTTTTCTGTCAGAACAAGCGAACGTTACCTAAATGGTTTGTATCTATGGAGATAAACTATTTTGTTACATGAAATCTGTAATATTGTATCACTGTTTAATGTGTGTGTTTAAAACATAGAACTTCAAGTATTATGTCTGATACACTATCCTATTTAACTTATGAGAATAAATATAATCAGAATTAAATACAGCTCATAAAAACATTTTTTGTTAATGGATTTCTTTTCTTTTAAAACTGAGTAGGTGATTGAAAACAATCGGCTAAATCATAAAAGAAAAATATATATATATTTTTTTCTTTCATGATTTCTCGGAAAGGCGGATCTTTAAACAAATTAATAAAATAATTAAAGCGATATAATGTTTTATTTTATGTGGACTGCCACTTTAGCAGTTTTGGATTTCAAAAGACTAAATATAAGCATCCAGCAAAAGTAAAAGCAAAGTTTGTTTTATTTAACGACGCCACTAGAGCACATTGATTTTTTATCTTATCATCAGCTATTGGACGTCAAACATATGGTCATTCTCACATATTTATTTTAGAGGTAACCCCCTGTCGCCACATAGGCTACTCTTTCCGATAAACAGCAAGAGGTCTTTTATATGATTCATCCCACGGACAGGACAGGACAGCACATACCACGGCCTTTGATGAAACCGTTGTGGACCACTGGTTGGAACGGAAAATAGCTATAATTGCAAATGGGTCCACTGAGGAGGATCGATCCGACGACCGACCACTTCACAGGGGTACACGCTACTGTTTCAGCTACATCCCGCTACTCCGGCAAAAGTAATAACTATATTTATTTTTAATTGAAAATCATATGTAATATAATTATCATCCTGATTGTTTTGAAGCAATGATGGCTATTGACACTGTTGTGTAAACTGTAATAAACAGTTATATACATATTGTACACATTCTCCGTGAAGTCATTATCAAATTCAAAATGGTTAGGTTCAAATTCTTCGGTCCGAACGTAAATAAAATATGAAAATTGAGTTACAAAAATGTATTAATTTCGGCATAACGGATAATTTCTATTTCTGCTGGAATAACAATCTGAAAATAGATACGAGATTTTTTTTTCTTCGACAGTATGTCCGTTATATATTTTCATGTCTAAGCTAAAACATGTTTAACATATTTTGTTTATAGCACGTTAAAATAAGTTGGTTTAGGAAAATGTATGCAGTAGTTGATACGGGGGCTGGGTGTTGTATCCAGGACCCCTTTTCTCGATTTTTTTCTTTAACCTTTTTCTGAGTGGAAGGATGTGAAAATTTAAATAAAATTCTCCTTTTCTATTCACTCGTCACTTTTGAACACACACACATACACACACACACCCTTTCCGCCCTTTCAGAAATCCTCTTTTGGACCCCCCTTTCAGAAATCCTGCATCCGAGCCTGGTATGTCGAAATTTTTTAAACATGTTTGGCTGCTTATTTGTGAATAATATTCCCCCTAAGTGTGCTGCGAATACCAAATGGTATCTAGTATGATATCGTATACTGGGACGTAGCCAGAGAGGGAAAAACGCCGAGGCAAACCCAGACGCCGGGAGCTGGAACCATGTGGATAATAAATATCAGTATCATGGGAAATACATTTTTTTTTTTTAATCAGCGGAAATTCTAGACGAGCCGCATGCCTCATCTGCCTAATGCTGGCTACGCTAGAGGTATAAATTACGATTAAAAATACACGAGACACGCTGAGCTCGAAAAAGCGTCTCTAAACGAAATTTCGTTCTACCTATCGCGGCACGAAAAAATCTCATCAGTTTCAAGTGTAGTTATTACTATATTACAAGCCTGGAAATAAGTGCTCGGTCACGGACATTGTCCGGTACAAAACTGTCATTTGTCAAGCTTTGACAGTCACAAATTTAATATTAGCGGTCATTTT
>JAULBS010006979.1:0-11313 GCA_032355785.1 Symmetromphalus regularis | reverse complement strand
TACAGTTAGGTGACAAATACATGTGGAGATATTTAAGTGGTGATTTAAACAGTGTTTGCTTTCAGGTCAAGTGAAGTCACTTTAATTTCATGGGTTTTTTTCTCGCTCTTTACAAGTATACAACATACCTGTTGGGTATATGTGACCTGAATAAATCTATATTTTCACCAGTTCAGTTACTTTTTTCATACAAATGCTACAGGATAGTGCTGAATGTATATTTGCTATCAGGTCAAGTCGGTTCAGATACTGTGGGTGTAGAGTTTTAAAATACTGGTACAGTTAGGTGACAAATACATGTGGAGATATTTAAGTGGTGATTTAAACAGTGTTTGCTTTCAGGTCAAGTGAAGTTACTTTAATTTCATGGGGTTTTTTCTCTCTCTCTTTTCAAGTATGCAACATACCTCTTGGGTGTATGCTACCTGTTTAAATCTTTATCGTCACTTTTTTTACAGTTATTTTTGTATTACAAATTACCAGGAAGAATAGTAGAGGATAGTGCAGAATGTATGTTTGCCATAAAGTCAAGGAAAGTCAGTTTAGTTTTATATTTTTCTCTCATGTATCTATTGGGTATATGCGACCTGTATAAATCTTTATCGTCACTTGTTCACAGTTATTTTTCTTGTTCAAATTACCAGGAAGAATAATAGAGGATAGTGCAGAATGTGTGTTTGCCATAAAGTCAAGTGAAGTCAGTTTAGTTTTATGTTTTTTCTTCATGTACCTTTTGGGTATATGCTACGTGTGTAAATCTTTATGTTCACTTGTTCAGTTATTTCACTCGTACAAATTACTAGGAAGACTAGTAGAGTATAGTGCAGATTGTGTTTGCCGTAAAGTCAAGTAAAATCTGTTTTGTTTCATGTTTTTTCTCTCATGTACCTGTTGGGTATATGCTACGTGTATAAATCTTTATGTTCACTTTTTCAGTTATTTCACTCGTACAAATTACTAGAAAGAATAGTATAGGATAGTGCAGATTGTGTTTGCCGTAAAGTCAAGTAAAATCTGTTTAGTTTCATGTTTTTTCTCTCATGTACCTGTTGGGTATATGCTACATGTTTAAATCTTTATGTTCACTTGTTCACAGTAAATTTGTGTATTACAAATTACCAGAAAGAATAATAGAGGATAGTGCAGATTGTGTGTTTGCCATAAAATCAAGTAAAGTCAGTTTTGTTTCATGTTTCTTTTTTCTCAAATATTCAACTTACCCATTGGGTGTATGCCTCTTTATGTTCACTTGTTCAGTTACTTTTCTCATACAATAAACTCTACAGGATAGTGCTAAATGTGTGTTTAACCTCAGGTCAAGTTTAGTTTTTTATTTATTCACTTTATATCTACATGTATGTAACTCACATGTTAGAGAATCTGTATCTCACATGTTAGAGAATCTGTATCTCACATGTTAGAGAATCTGTATCTCACATGTTAGAGAATCTGTATCTATATAACTCACATGTTACAGAATCAGACATTTAAGCTCATTAAAAGTCGTACAGTTATCAACATAATGATATTAAGGACACCTGTAAACGTTCTTTTAGAAAAAGTTAGTTTATGTAATTCTACATTTAGTTAAAACTTAGTTTTGCTTGTCTTTTAGCTGTAGATACAAACAGTTATGTTCATTGACTGGATTATCCCTAGCTTTTAATGACTTATAACAGCTTATATCTACAGCAAACAGCTAAATTTATTGAATGTTTTTTTATCCATAGTTATATTTATGATATACCGGTATGTATTGTGTATACTTTATCTTATTGTAAATCAGGCCTATACACTGATATATTTTATACTTTTTAATTTAACCATTGTATGATCCCCAATAGCCAGTATTTTTTTTTTTTTCTGGGTGGTCGTGTAACTACATGTACCATACACACTTAATGATATTGTGTTGTGTACAATAGGATATTTGTAAATGTGCATTGGCTGTGAGACCAACACTCAAGCCCAGTTTCTCGTTGACTGTTCAGCCATGATCTACAGTTCAACCCGTTCTTTTAACACATGTGGATGCAGTTTGAACTAAGAATCGAAGTTCAACTGTCAACGAGAAAATCGGACCTAAATTTACATGTACAGACAAACCTGTCTCAGAGTCTTGTCTCAGTCATCAGTTTCCCACCATTGTATGTATCACCGCTTCTAGCTGGAATCATAACCCTGTGTCTCATGGCCAGTAGGTATTGGGATCAAATCTCAGTAGAGTCATGGGATTTTTTGTTTCAATACCAACTCCAACCCTGTTATAGTGAAAACATACCTATGTGAGAAGATAGCTGTGTTTAATGTGTTACAAACATGTCTTATAACAAGATTTGTTATCACGTATGAGTCAGAACTTCCCAGACAGTCCAACCAGCTTAATGGCTGGTATATTAAGGGCCGATTTCTTGTCGACAGTTCAAACTGCGTCCATATGTGTTAAATGAGTGTGTTAAAAGAATGGGTTGAACTGTAGATCATGGCTGAACAGTCAACGAGAAACTGGGTCTTAGACTTTTTAATTGTCACGTGTTTAAACTATCATTAATTCAAAACGTATGATGGGTTATTGAATCGATTGCTTTTGGCAGTCCCATTTGGGCTGGATTTTTTATTCCAGTCAGCAGTCTACAACTGGTCTAAGAAAGGTTTTGCTCTATTACAGAATCTCACAGTTTGTTTTCACAGTGTCTTTGTTAATAACATTTTCTTAAGGTTTTTTTTGCTTTGCTTATTTTGCTTAACACTTTTTTGTTTTCTTATGTGTAAATACTAAATACCGGTAAACAAAGTCGTGTTGAGTTTGGCTTTGTTTAAGCAGATAGTTTGTCTTATTTTTTCTTTTGAAAACAAGATTTATAGATTATTTGTTTTAAATTAGGTTTAATTTTATTTTAAATCTGTTTCTAAAAATGAAATGGAACAGGCCTGGAAATAATTATTTTAGTTCAGCTGGTCAAAGTATCCAGCATCAGTCAATTTGTGCCAGACATTAAAGGAAATGTTCCTGACATACAATTTAACATGAATAACTTAAACAAAATACACAATTTAGTTTTTATGGTACATGCTTTTTGTTATTTAATTCTTCACAGTTTATTCCACAGACACAAGTTGCATCAAGCTGACTTTATACGGAAATGTTATTTTTTCTAAAAGTTAAAACAAGAGTGTCAGTCATAATAACCGACACAATTAACTTTGTGACTGTCAAATCTTCCAATATGATAAATTTGTTCTGATCAATGTCCTAGACCACCCACTTATTTCCAGGCTTGTGGAATATGAGATATTTAATAAGATAAGATATAAACCCAAACATGGTGTGTTTCCACATGTCTTGGTCATCCCTAATCATTTTAGTTTATCAGTATTTAAATACATTTATTATTATTATTTTATTTTTTTGAGTTTCTGTATCATGTGGGGGGGGGGAGAGACTATATATATAATACATTACCCCATTGGGCACTCATAATAGGTTACATAATTTTTGTTATTTTCATGTGTGAAATATCACGCATTGGTTTAACTGCGCATTTCATTGGATAACTCTGGCTGTTAAGATCAATAATCATGCCTACACTAAATATGATGTCATTATAATTTGTAAAAGTGCAAATGACATCACTAAAACTAGGAAAAATACAACGTAATGACATCCATAACATTATAGGATAACATTTGTCTCAACTGTTGCACAATTAGAACGTTTAAAGAGTAGAAGTTTAAAATTGTCTGGGGTAATAAATAGAATATCAAACTCATTACCATTTATTATCAAATTATTGTCCCCTGTGAAAAAAATTTGATAATAAATGACAACTCGTTTTATATCCTATATATAGGTACATATAAAAAAAAAATTAAATGAAACAAAAAAAAAAATTCCATGTGTTCCCAGAAACACACTTTTATGTTGTTCAGGTCCAACTAATATGGTGGTGTCAAGATTACGGCTAAAACATGGTTGAGATTGTTATCCAGAGTTGTATTCAACAGAATAGCTCCTTTGATAGATATGTTTAATTTACAGCATGCAAGGTGAAATAGGGAACCGAATGCAAATATTACATTCCAATAGGAACAGGAAGTAATATTTAACCAATCTACATGTACATTACTGTAAAAAAATATTGCTTTTCAGAATAATTTATTTAATTTTTGATACATTTCCTTATCCTTGCATATTGCTGTCAGTGTGTACTGTAAAATAATTGCTGTTCTTTTTTGTCGCAGTAATATACTCTGCAAAATTAATTAAGGGAGGTAAATATTTTTTTTTCATTTTTCTTTAAATATTGTAGAGAATGGATTTGTTTCAGGTTTTACAAATCATACAAAGCTTGAATGTTAATTGACTGTCGACAATGGTGACATATGGTAATTGAACATTAAGAAAAATGTTTTAAAATACTGTGACACTAGAAAAAATGACTAAAATGCTTATTGTCTATTTATTCATTTTGCTCAGTATAGTGTTATTAATCTTTTTTAAAAATAAAGTTAGTCTTTTATACTTATTATATAATAAGCCGTTTTTGTTATTTTGACTAGTTTATTATTTTTTTAAACTGTGTGATGGCAAAATCTTTTCCCCATTCCACCTTTACCCCATTTTGTTCCCCGGACCTAGTGTCATAATATTAAGAGGTTGGACCAGGGGTGTGGCAATGGGTGGGAGGGGGAAGCATGCCCAAACCTGTTGGATGGGGGATGGTTCAGAATTTCTGGCTTGGCTTGGCAAAATCCTTTAAATTTCAATCATCATTTTAATTTTTTAATGTTTTTATTAATGCATGGCTGGACCAAATTATCCCCCTATTCCCCCTACCCCTAACCATATCATTTGTTGTGCGACATAAGAATAGGAAAATGCCAAACAATTATGAATGACCCTATAATGATTTTGTTATTTAACCACTGTGTGACACCTCAGTAGCCGATTTTTACTTTTGTGCTTTGGGGTCGTTAAATAAATTAATTAATAATAACTGTAATGAATTATTTTGTAAATGTAGAAAACTCCTTTCCCCGGTGAAGTGAAGGATCTGACCAAGCGTATCCGCACGGTCCTGATGGCGACTGCGCAGATGAAGGAGAATGAGGGTGATCCTGAGCTGCTCGTTGATCTGCAGTACAGTCTCGCCAAGTCGTACGCCAGCACGCCGGAACTACGTCGCACCTGGCTCCACTCCATGGCACGGCTACACACTCGACAAGGCAACTACTCAGAGGTATGAACTGCGTTTCCAGGTCTAAAAAATTTGATACATGTAGGTCAAGGTCAAGGTCAAAAGTTTAGCATGCCAAGCAGAGTTAGCTGTTGCGAAGCATACTTCTCGTTAGCATATGTTCTGACGTAATCCAGATAAGAAAATATTTCAGTTTAATGTGATTCACTCTTTATCTGAAGCAAATGGCTTTTGCCTCTGCTTTTTTTTGCTAAGGCTAATTTGTATTGGAAAATTACAATAAATTGATTTCTATCTTATCATAGGTTATTGGACGTCAATCATATAGTCATTCTGACATGCATATTTAGAGGAAACCTGGTTCTGCCACATGGGCTACTCTTTCTGATAAGCAGCAAGGGGTCTTTTATACAGACAGGAGACCACATACCACGGCCTTTGATGAACCAGTTGTGGACCACTGGTTGGAATGGGTCCACTGAGAAGGATCGATCCGACAACCGACCGATTCACAGACGGACACGCTACCACTTGAGCTACATCCCGCTCAAGACAATTACTGTGACCTTCTGCTAATTTCCACGAATGTAATATATATCGTCTTCTTGAACCTTCATTGATCGGCCTCGGTGGCACAGTGGTTAAGCTGTCGGTCTCATGGCTGGTAGGTACTGAGATCAAATCTCAGTAGAGGCATGAGATTTTTAATCTTGATTACCTGCTCCAACCCAGAGTGAGTGCTTCACAAACCACTTACGCTTACCAGTGATTCACAACAGGTTTATCAAAGGCTATGGTATGTGCTATACTGTCTGTTGGAAAGCACATATAAAAGATCCCTTGCTGCTAACAAGAAAGTGTAGCCTATGTGGTGGTGGCAGGTTTCCTCTAAAGACCATTGAGTCACTGAATACCATATGTCAGACACTAATAGCCACTGAATAAAAAAAATAAAAGTTCTGTGCGTCATTAAACAAACAATTCTTTCCTTTCTTGAACCTTAACTGGATACAAATCTTTGTTTATAACAAACCAGTAATTGAAATTGGACTGAATGTTTTGTTTTTTAAAAATTAATTATCTTTTAATTATAAACAATGACTTGTTCACACTATTATCTTATATATATTTTTGTGTTTTAGGCTGCCCATTGCTACATTCATATAGCTGCACTGATTGCTGAATACCTGAAACGTCGAGGTAAGTCGTCATAGTAACTACATTGTAGTGAATGCTTTGTGTACAGCAGTATTGAAATTTCTCAAATGTATCCATGACAGTTGAGTAATTTCTTTCAGGTGTAACTACATGTATGAGATATTTATAATGGTCCATTTATAATGTGAAGACTGTAACCTAGATTTTTGAAGAGAAAAGATAACTATATTTCTAGATGCAAAATTAATTAAACCTTTGTGTTGTCCCATCTGTGGGAATGTGCACATAAAAGACACCTTGTTGCTTATTGGAAAGAGTAGCCTATGCAATGGCAGCCGGTTTACTCAAAATAAATATGTCAGAATGACCATATGTTTGATGTCCAATAAAAATCAATGTGCTCTATAGGCATTGTTAAATAAAACAAACTTTACTATCGTAAAGGAATTCATTATTTTTAACAAATTTCTCTTGTCACAGGACATACATGTATGCTAATCTTAGGTTAATTTATTAAGAATATAATGCTTTGGTACAGAAAAGTTATCTGGTATGTGAAAGATACACGTTCTGGTTCATCCAAAGTTTTAATGCATTGCATACATAGTAAAACATTTAACAGGAATCTGGTATTATCAGAATCCGGTTTGGACAGGTTCCATTGTATATATAATTTGGTCGTCGGATCAATCCTTATCAGTTGACCCATTTGCAATTTGGACTATTTTCTGTTCCAACTAGTGGTCCACAACTGGTTTATCAAAGGCCATGGTATGTGCTGTCCTGTCTGTGGGATGATGCATAAAAGATCCCTTGCTGCTTATCGGAAGGAGTAGCCTACGTGGCGGCATCGGGTTTCCTCTAAAGACATATGTCAGAATGACCATATGTATGACGTCCAATAGCCGATGATAAGATAAAAATCAATGTGCTCTAGAGACGTCGTTAAACAAAACAAAGCTTTACTTTGCTATATTGTAGTCTGAGGTCATCACGTGCGAAACGACCCAAGACGAATTGGAATAAGGGCGAAACAACCTGTTAACCCCTATGTAATAGCAGTGATGTGAAAACTTCAACACATTCTTCAGAATATCCATGTACGTGTTATTTACTTCTAATTTGTTTGAAATATAAAGAGTAAACAATTTTGATGCGATTATTTAAGTTCAAGTTTAAAAAACAAAATCGAGTATAATATAATTTGCGCATACCATTTGACACAAGCGTTCAAGAAAATCAATACGGGCGGACGACACGATGGTTTGTTGCTTGTATTTATGTTCGTGCTTATATCCAATTAAAGTTGAAGTACGCTGTCCTGGGCACACATATCAGCTTTCTGTGCTGTCCGTCCATGACAGAGGTTAGTGTTAGTAGGAGAGACGAAACCCGCTGCCGCCACACTAATGCGGCTACTCGTATTGATAAACAGCAAGGGATCTTTTATATGCACTATCCCACAGACATGAAAACACATACCACGGCATTTGGTAAACCAGTTGTGGACTACTGGTCGGTATAAGTGGCATACACCTATCCACTGAGACTTGCGGAACACTCACTATGGGTTGGAGCCGATATTGAGATTAAAAATCCTATGCCTCGACTGAGATTTGATCCCAGTACCTACTAGCCACGAGTGGACGACACGAAACACAAAATTATTTATAAGGTATGTGTTGTCCTGTCTTTTCATATAATAGATCCACTGCTTTTAATCGCAGAGTAGCTAAATGTGGCGATAGCAGGTTTCCTCTAAAGACTATGAGTCGCAAAACATCGTATGTCAGACACCTAATAGCTGTTGAATAAACAATGTGCTGGGGTGTCTTTAAACAAACAATCCTTTTCTTTCAATCCATTCATGACACAGACGGGCATTCCGGTTCACGACCCACCGGAGACTGGCTCATACTTGACTACCTGTCAGAATGCCTATAATGTTTGACATCCAATAGCTGTCAAATATTTAGGCCTAGTTTCTTGTTGACGGTTCGGCCATGATCTACAGTTCAACCCATTCTTTTAACATGTGTGGACGCAGTTTAAACTAAGAATCGAGGTTGAACTGTCGACGAGAAATCGGCCCTTAATGTGAAGCATGTGTCTTATTTAGATAGTGAGTGGAACTGCAGTAGTTACTGCCATGTTAACACCATTTTCAACTTTTCTTTGAAGATAACCAATTGTATGTATGTATTATAGCTGAAAATGCGCAACATATCTCTTAAGTGGTTAAAACGTTACGTAATAAAAACATGTTCTTTATTATGTTGCATATAACAGTTACGTCTTCACTAATCTCTTCCTAGCTCGCTAAAGCATTATATAATAAAGAATTTAGCATTACATAATACAGATTTTTTTCTTTATCATAATATATTAAGCATGTACACATCTTCATATAATTATATAAAGCATTACATAATAAAGATGTTTTTCTTTATAATAATATATTAAGCATGTACACATCTTCATATAATTATCTAAAGCATTACATCATAAAGATGTTTTTCTTTATCATAATATATTAAGCATGTACACATCTTCATATAATTATCTAAACCATTACATAATAAAGATGTTTTTCTTTATCATAATATATTAAGCATGTACACATCTTTATATAATTATATAAAGCATTACATAATAAAGATTTGTTTCTTTATCATAATATATTAAAGAATGTACACATCTTCATATAATTATCTAAAGCATTACATAATTAAAAAAATGTTTATCATAATATACATGTATCATGTATTGAGGATGTACATGTTTAAGCATGCTTAAATTTGTATAATATAAAAATTACATAATAAAGCTTTCTGTTTTCTTTATCATTATGTGTATATGTAATTAAAATAGTTGCATTAAATTCCTTCTGAATAGATGGAGGATTCTACGATAAATGATTTTCAATTAGTACAGTGGTAGCTTATACACGTGATGTATTCCGGATTCACAGTATATTTTTAATATTGCACCTAAACTAATTATTCAGTAGACCCATTTTCAGTTTTGGCTAGTTTCCGTTCCAACCAGTGATCCACAACTGGTTCATCAAAGGCCGTGGTATGTTTTGTCCTGTCTGTAGGAAAGTTCATATTAAAAACCCTTGCTGCTTTCCGGAAAGAGTAGCCCATATGGCGGCAGCGGGTTTCCTCTAAATAAATGTCAGAATGACCATATTATGATTGACGCCAATGATTAGATAAAAATCAATGTGCTCTATAGGCGTTTTTAAATAAAACATTTTTTTTTACTTTATAAACTAATTATTGTCCATCCCTATACGATAATACATTTTATACTTCATAGCCAATCTTCATCTTAGTTTGGGCGTCATATAACACGGAGGCGCGTGTATTTCGAAATCTCTTCCTGGTGTTTTTCATGTTTTGGCAGCAATCGATACAAACGTCTGCTTCGGTAATAGTGTCGACAGGAACGAAAGGAAAATTCGCTAACCATACCAAGATGGCGGCAAGCCGTTTGGTGCGTGGCTCGTAATTTCTTGCCATGTAACGTAAACACGATTCAAGGTAATATAACAGCATACATATGTCATAAACAGATTAAGGATCAAAGTTGTGGCAGTATGTTTTCTCAGTATAGCGCATTAGTACAAAAAGCATAAACATCATTATGTTTTTTAGACAAGAAGATAGATAAGAATTTTTATTCTCAAAACCTCCATCAAGTGCAGTATAGAGAAAATATAAGTCACTAATTTTAGAAATGGCGTTGTGCTTAAGCTATCGGATTCGTAGGTACTGATATCGAATCTCAGTCAAGGCATGATTTTTAAATCTCAGTATGGGCTCCAACCCGAAGTCCACTTACACCGACCAGTGGACCACAACTTTTTTATCAAAGACCGTGATATGTGCTATCCTGTCTGTGTGATAGAGCATATATAAGATCCCTTGCTGCTTATCGATAAGAGTACCTGCACTAGTCTGGCGGCAGCAGGTTTCGTCTCTCTTACAGGAAGCTGAGATGTGTGCCCAGGACAGCGAGCTTGAACCTTAATTGGATATAAGCACGAAAATAAACACAACCAACCAATGATTTCTGTAGTGGTATTGGACATAGTGTATAGTATTATATATTAATTTACTAACCATGAAGACCGACTCTATAATAATTTGGAAAAACGTACATATTTTACACAGAAGTCACTTCTTAGTAGAAAATAAATGATAAAAAGAAACTGCATTGAGTCTGTTTGTAAAGTCACATGGTATATACTTTTTTCTATCAGCAGATAAAGATGTTCATTTGAAAGTATAATGAAACTCAGCAATAATATCTGGATTACATAAATGACATATTCTGTTTTCTATCTTAATATTTAACCATCTAGCGGTTTGGAATTATCAGTTCTAAATTTACATAATATCCTAGCAGTGGCGTAGCGGTGGCGGGGCCGCAGGGGCGTTTGCCCTGGGCCCAAAATTCATGGGGGTGCAAAATTTCAACAATAAAAATTAAATAAGTAGTAATAATAAATAAAAAATAGCCCCTCCCCTTCAAACAGAAAATATTCCAATGTTCGAACATTCTACACAGGTTTTCAACATGACGGGGCAAATAAACGTGAATTACATTAGTATTTTCATAAAATATAATAAATGTGCTTGGGAAGGAGGGGGGTAAGAGGTTCAATACTGGACTGGTGGAAGGGATTCAGGTAGTGTTAACGGTCGACCGGTTGTGGGGGGTGGGGGGGGCAGTACTTGCCTTGACCCGGGCGATGTCAACCAATGCTACGCCACTGTATCCTAGCATTCTTACTTGACAAGCTAGCCAAATAATTTTTCAATTTAAACTCATTTTGTAATTCATACTTTATATATATATATACTTTATTATATAGATATTATTACTGAGTTTCAGTATACTTTCAAATGAACATCTTTATCTGCTGATAGAAATATATTTTATTACA
>JAULBS010006968.1:0-11313 GCA_032355785.1 Symmetromphalus regularis | reverse complement strand
TATCAGCCAGGCACATTCATAATTTAACATAAACAAATGACGTTAATAGTTATTTAAGTGAATGTAAACGATAATATCAACATATAAAATGATCTTTTTAGTATAGTAAAATGTGCTTGTAGTGAAGCGGTTGGTGTATGAATTGCGAACGGGCGCCATTTTATGAAGGTAGATTTCTGATTACGGTGTTGAAATTACAGTTATCAAATTTTAAGCATGAAAATTCCATGTGATGACAGATTTTTACATCGATAAAGTATGTTCAGTGTTACCAGGGATAGATGAAACTGGTATGTCGCATTTTTCTGTTGTATTCACTGGCTTTGTAATTGAGAAAGTAGGCAAATGTGTCGTCAGTTACGATATGTGTGAGATTAAACGGGACCAAGCTCATATTTCGTTATAGGTGAAAAAAAGTTTCTAAATTAAAATCTCCAAACAAATTGGTAGGCACGTCTATCATTTTTACGTCATCGTTTGATGTTTAAAAATAGAATCATGGGGGGGGGAATTCCTTGGTGATTCCTTTGTTGACATAATTCATAAAATAGTTTCGGTTTTAGTCCGAAATAGTGCAAAACTGAGGTTCATGCATCTATGAACGTTTTTTTTTTTAAGGCCCTTGATGTCATTTGGACCAATCGAAGTATTTATAACAAATATGTAATTACAAAATGGAATTATTTATTAATCATCTGCTATTGGATGTCAAACATTTAATAATTTTGACACATAATCGAGTGTGAGCCAGCCTCCGATATGTTTTGAACCACTGTCATCAGCTTGAGAGTTCACTATCCTACCACTGTACCACCAGTATCTTAGACATACCAGTTCTGTCTTTTACATTTCAAACTATGTTTTTTTGCATGAATGCTTCATGCCTGATATCTATGTTTTCAGGTTGGAGCCATCCTTACGCGACAACAGATAGTTCAGTGGGGTATACCTCAATCCCCATCTCTATTTAGTAGTTCACCAAAAGAACGTGGTAACGGTGACACCCCAGCAGAAGGATCGGGTCATATAAGCAAACAACGTGATGACAGGGCTGTCAAGAACAAAAAGATAGATAAATCCATATCAAGCAAACAGAGTGATAAGATAAACTTTGAAAACAATAGTTCAAAGCAAGGCAGTGGTTATAACATGTGGGATTACCTCAAGTATTCGTATGGTAACGAACGAGTTGATGAACCGGCTAGTACCACGTGGAATAGCGAGTCAGAAGAAGTCAACGTGACTCAGCCAGATTTGGCTGGATCCAGGGGTTTTGAACAGGATTCTCCTCAGAAAGTAAGTAAACATTTTTTATTTATTTTCAGATAATGCAACTTAAATGGTATCAATGTTCTTAAGTGCCATCTTTTGCTATTTTTAAGT
This sequence comes from Symmetromphalus regularis, assembly GCA_032355785.1. Classification (NCBI taxonomy): domain Eukaryota; kingdom Metazoa; phylum Mollusca; class Gastropoda; order Neomphalida; family Neomphalidae; genus Symmetromphalus; species Symmetromphalus regularis. The sequence goes on along the minus strand of JAULBS010006968.1, from coordinate 9,930 downwards.
ATTAATCGATCCCTTCAAACATGACGTCTTAACTCCACAATATCAAAACTGTTGTAGGTCTAATGTTTTCTTAAACGCATACCTTTGACCTAATTAATTTCCAAACAAAGAATTTTAAATATAAACATTAGATTTGTCCATAAAATACTTCATTCAACTACTTGCATAACAACCGCATCTCGTTTATTATCAATATTTTAAATATAAACATTAGATTTGTCCATAAAATACTTCATTCAACTACTTGCATAACCACCGCATCTCGCTTATTATCAATATTTTAAATATAATAATGAAATACACCATAAACCATAAATTCAACATTGAATTCCGTATACCATGGTTCAGGTAAAATGTCTTGCGTGATATAAAACCGAGATCTAGTATCACAAATGCATGTAAGTTTAATTCGTAATTAATATTTAGAACACAAGGACCCTTAAATTCCGTAGGAATATGCTTTTAAATTATAATGGTGTACAACCAAACTATGAAGGTAACCGCGAAGGCAAAGCATATTTATGTCTGCTAGAGTAGTCACATGATTATGTAATCAGTATCGGATGTTTTGTTTAGATGAAAGCACTATGTATATATAAATTGTCCTCATATAGTTGCGAAATAGTAGTATACAACGATATAACCAATCATACGTGAAATAAACAAATTGTTGTTTATATTTTGATGTATATTGTAATTTTATGTTTCAAGGTAAATGGAAATTAAAGTGGGTTTTATAAATTTAAATTTATTTTTGTATTGGCTAACTGCCTATATGTAACAGAACCTTAAATTGTTTAGTATGAGTGATTCTGTTCAAATAATAATAATTTATTGTGTGTATGTAATAGAGGATATGATCTTTTAAATTCAATACATTTCAAGACAAATATTTTTAGAGGACAGCCATCTTGTGTAACTATGAGACTGCCCCTTTAATTCCCATTTTAAGTTGTGCAGTATATTCTTTCACAAAGAACTACTCAGTGAACACACTTCGCCAGTGTGAAAGGCGAACAATATAGCAGAGAGCAGTAGCGGATCCAGAGGGGAATCTGGACCCCCCCCCTTTTTTCATAATATATATATTATTATTATTTTATTTTTTTTACATTTTCCGTGAGTAAGGACTTGGAAATTAGCCATTTTTTCCCCTAGTCCTATTAACCCACCACATTTGGACCCCACTTTCAGAAATCCTGCATCCGCGCCTGGAGAGACATTAAAAATATAAACTCTTAATTTAAATGTTCTTTCTTTTTATTTCAGACGACGCCTCAGACCACACTTGATACTTTGTTAACAAGAAATACGAGAGACACGGATCGCGATATTTCAGATTTTGTAGAAATAAGAAAGATTTACAAACTAGACCCACATTTATGGAAAAATAGGTACAGATCTAAGACTGTGGAATATGTTTTGCGAGGACTGAAGACTCCGCAGAGGAACACCACGGGTGAGGGATCCACCAACGAACCTTTACCCAGCATTGTGGAGTTGGAGAAATACAGTGATTTAGAAGAGGTAAATAAGACACGGGTTGATAAACCTCATCAATTAGTGTTTAAAAAAAAATGTATATATATAATAATAATAATAATAATAAATACTGGAGAACTGTTCTTGTTTCACCGCATCACAACATTGGGACTGTTACCAAATGACTATAGTTAGGTAATATAGTACGGAAAAATGAAAATCGGTTCACTAAAACACTTGATTAAAAACATATTTTATCTCGCATACGGGTACAGGTTTTAAGGAAAGGTGGGAGGGGGGGGGGGGTCAATTGGCGACCGAAACCCATACTGGGAGGATACAAGCAATACTCACTATTTAAATTATGTAAGTTTAGTAATAAAGACATGTATAACATCCGTTTCTACGCATTTCCTCTTTTTTATACACGAAATCAAAAATAATTTCTTAGAAAACCAAAGAGGAGCGGGGGTTGTAAAACCCTTAACCTCCCCATGCGTGTCGGCTACTGTAGGTAGGACGTTGCGATTACAAATGGTGCAGCTTATATGGGCCAATTTAATTTTATACCTAACTCGCATACATAAAACAAACACGTGAAAACGCAGACGTGCACACGTTAAAAACATTTTTAATTAAATAAAATAGTGTTTTCAAAGATGGAACACGTCCTTTTGGATGTTATAATGTACTGAAAAAAGACCGATCTGTAAAAAGGTCGTAGTTTGTTTACAGTAATAGTTATTGACATCAACATTTTATTTCCGGGTACGCAATATAATTCTGATAGTGCTAAATTAATGTTCTGGTGTATACGTTGTCCTTTTTGTTTTCAATGTCTAGATCGAGGTTCGGTTGGCACAAGACGACTCATTTATAAGATTTCAAGTTGGTACGTCACCAATTCAACATATACCAGTTGGTATGTATGTGTATTTAATCATTTACTATCAACGTTTTTACATTCATGGCGAAACTAAAATAAATTATACTTTCTATATATTGTAAACATTAAAAAATGCTTACATTATTTATTTTTACAAATTATTTTAAACGTATTTAGCAAGATAACATATAATTTGTTAAACAAAACTAACAGTAATGTAAATATGCAGGGGCTTTGAAAGGAAATTTATGTTGAGGAGTTGCTCCCTTTTCTGAACATCAGAATTTGCCGGTGAATAATTCAACGAAAAATAAGGAACATATTTATGGGAATGATGGGGGCAGGGGGGGGGGGGGTGGGGTGGGGGGGAGTGAAGCACCGCGGTACCAATGCCCCTGATACATATATTAAAAGGTACTCATATTGGGAATCATCAGAATCGTTAACTTAAGATATTACTTCTATCTTAATTCAAATTTGATAATGAATTCAAGAATGTCGCATAGGTGTCCTACATTATAATAACTATTCACGTACATACACACGTTGTTAAGAGAGAAATATAAACAAATCAAAGGTCCAATGTCGATCGGAGCTGTGGGGAACCTAGTACACGTACCATTTTATTCCAAACTATAAAACAATGTGTGTGTGTGGGGGGGGGGGGGGGGGCAGGGGCAAGAATATGGAATGATTGAGAGGGGCGGGGATGTAACCAATTTACCCTTGGATCCACCTCTGATTTACTTTATAATTGCAGCACCCTCTGAACACATGAAGGCACCGAACTCTCCGTTACGGATAGGATCTGGCGGTGGTTTGCAGCCTTTCTTAGGAACATTCGATGACGTACGTAGACATAATTATACCGTTAAAGTTATAACATGATACCCAACAACAAATGTCAGTACTGTTCTGATAACTTTTTAAATGTTTAATGAGGACTGCCACTTTAGCCATTTTAACTCTATCTCTCTCTCTCTATATATATATACACACACACCCACATGCCGTATCAACAACAAAACCTTGTTTGAGTAAAGACTTCGCCCAGGCAGTCAGGTGAGCCAGTTGGCATGGGCCTGCAATTGTGAGGGGGCCTATTACACTTGGTATTTAGCACTGATTACAAAAAGCAACACCTTAATGTGCTGTTTGAAATGGGGGCGAGACTAAATTTCCTGTCTGACATGGACCTATTACCAGTTTTGCACGGACTTGGTAATGACAAGTTTTTAACAGAATAACATATGATCTCATACATTTTCTAAAAATAACAACTTTTTTGGGCTAGGCACATATTGTACACGTTTGGGGCTTGAGTCATTATAGGTATTCTAAAATTGTCATTATCAAACTTTTTAAAATGACAAAAAGTGGCAGTCCTCATAAAGTAATTAAAAAAAAAAAAAAAAAAGTTATAGGAACTCATGACATCATAAACATGATTTTTAGAGTTGTCGTATTGGTGTGATTTATTACTAAACGAGGTTAAATTGTAATATCAAGACAATTTGTAGTACTTTTCTTTTTTTAAATTAATAATTTTGTTTTCAACATTAAAAAAAATCTTTCCTGTATTAAAGAAAGAAAAAAAGCCACATGACGTTTTTAGTGTAATAAATCACACACCTGGTGATGTTTACAGGTCGTTGCAATATGACACTTTGATATCACTTAATATATCACCTTCATTAAATTTTGTAAAAGGGAAAATGTCAAAAAACCAGTACACGACTTTATCTTGCTTTGTAGGTCTATACTGATGTTAATCTTTTCTCTTAAATTATGAAACAATTATTTTTTTTCAGTTTGTGTGGTACACCTGTGCACCAGAAAACTTCTTCTATGAGAAATGAGGTCAAAACTAGAGCAGCCTGTGATACATTTATGTACTTTTAAACGGGATATTTTCTCACAATTTTCTAAAATCTACAAACACTGGGATGGTTATTCAACCAATTTGTTGCAACTTAATATTGGCAGGTTCCAATGTTAAATCAATGCTAAATTTATAAGAAATTTATTTTGTATTATAATGAACATATTAAAATAATACTTTTATAATTTTATCAGTAGTTGAATGTTGTCCAAATAAATTTGAAAGAGAATGTAAGAGAATTAATCTACTTTATCAGTGCTGATATTAAATACCATTTCTTATAAAATTTATGTCTGAAGTTGAATAATCCTACTTTGTCATGAGCTTTAACAAGTAACAAAAGAAAATTATTTCACGAGGAGCAAACATTTGATAATAAATGGTAACAAGTTTTATACTCTGGTTTATTACCCCTAACAATTTTAATCGTTCTACTCTTTAAACTTTCTAATTGAACGACAGTTTAGGGAAATGCAATCTTAAGGATGAGGTTATGTTGAACATTTTCCAGTTTTAGTGATGTCATTTCCACTTTTACAAAATTATGACATATTTAGTACATGCAATCTTATTGGTTATAACGGCCAGAGCAACCCAATTAAATGCCCTGTTAAACCAATGCTGATATTTTTTCAGTATGAAAATTACAAATATATACCGAGTCGAGTGACTGGTGGGGTAATAAATGTTTTTATTGAATGTTTGGTAAATGGTGGCCCTTTTTGAAAAAAGCATGAACAGTTATCTTAAATATAGTCTTGTTTCCCAACAGCCGATATCTTTGTGTGCTTGAGAGTGGTTAAATAAATAATAAGAATTAAAAAAACGATAAGATTTGTCCAAATACAAGAATTCTATCCTTTTTCCTGGTGGAGTGTGTCAAGTTTGTTTCTGGGGAGAGGTGGGGCAGTAATGCCAAAAAAACAAAAACGCTATCTCCAAAGCAGGCTCAGCTTACTTGGGTTAAAGTTAGAATGACAAATATCAATGTGTTATGAAGTTAAAAACATACCTGCACTGGTTAAACCTGTTTTAATGTGGATGACTCAAATAAGTAACCACAGGATAAATTTAGGAAAATAAAAATGACGTAACCTCACCTAGCAATAAAGAAGACAACACAGTGTACAATGACGTGACTTTATTGCAAGACAACACTGGACCGCTCGACGCAGGTATTTACATGATCACCCTGTACACACAGTACAGCAGAACGAGTCACGCCTAACACTATCTACCTACTTTATACATAGCACATCATGAGTAGGATGTTCCAGTTCCCAACTGTCAAGACTAGATGGAAATACCACACACCCTAAAAGGATACAAACTACCTAGGTTATGTATGATTCTGTAACAGCTTTCAACTATTTGTATTTTTAGAATAGATCACATCATGAGTAGGATGTTCCAGTTCCCAACTGTCAGACTAGATGCAAATACAACACACCCTAAAAGGATACAAACTACCTAGGTTATGTATGATTCTGTAACACCTTTCAACTATTTGTATTTTTAGAATAGATCACAAATTTTCATCTTTCAGTGAGATGTTTCCAACCAATAAAATGGGAGACTAGTAGGGGTGCACTGATATACCGATATATTGCCGAGCATAATACATTCCTCGATATGGTTTCGTGTATTGTGCTATATCTACCTAATGAGTATCCATTCATAAAAAAACTAGGACTATGACAGTAAGTTATAAAAATAAAAGTTAAACTTAATTAAAACATATAAATCTGTGTATATATTCTCTCTTTTTTTCATCAGAAATTGGTGCAGGTCTGCCTTCCTGAGATGTTTAGTAATTAGTATGATAGTATCAAAATATGACTTTATCACATCTTGGTAATTAATCAAATTGTATTGCAGTATATATTGCAATATGGGTTTGCTGTATCGCAATACGGTTTTGGCCATATCGTTGCACTCCTAGAAACTAGTCACTTTTCCATGAGCAAATCCCCACTTTGTCAGAAAGTTTTATCTAAGACAGAGAAATTTAGAAATTAAGTACTTTGTGATAGGACTCCACATTGTTTATTCACAATATTTCTTACTAGCATGGTTAACATAGAGAAATTGTAGAAGCGCAATATTTCTTTCTAGCTAGGTTAACATAGAGAAATTGTAGAAGCGTAATATTTCTTTCTAGCTAGGTTAACATAGAGAAATTGTAGAAGTGTAATATTTCTTTCTAGCTAGGTTAACAGAGAAATTGTAGAAGCGCAATATTTCTTTCTAGCTAGGTTAACAGAGAAATTGTAGAAGCGTAATATTTCTTTCTAGCTAGGTTAACAGAGAAATTGTAGAAGCGTAATATTTCTTTCTAGCTAGGTTATCATAGAGGAATTGTAAAAGCGTAATATTTCTTTCTAGCTAGGTTAATAGAGAAATTGTAGAAGTGTAATATTTCTTTCTAGCTAGGTTATCAGAGAAATTGTAGAAGCACAATATTTCTTTCTAGCTAGGTTAACAGAGAAATTGTAGAAGTGTAATATTTCTTTCTAGCTAGGTTAACAGAGAAATTGAAGAAGTGTAATATTTCTTTCTAGCTAGGTTAACAGAGAAATTGTAGAAGCACAATATTTTTTTCTATTTTAGTACTATTTTACTTTTTAACGAGTTTTTAAATAGCATGAAAAACAATGACAATAAAATATACAAGAAACAAAATCAGATATCTGTGTAAGTTCTTATGACTGAAATATTTTGGAGGCATATTTATAAAAAAATAGCTGTTTACATTACTTTAACCACTTCCCTTGGTTAGGATTAGCTGGATTAACATAAATATTATTTACAAGAGCTCAGAAGGTACAATGTTAGCCTGAGGTATAATGGTCATCTGATTAATCCCCTTCAGTTCCAACCAATGGGCCACAACTAGTGTAATAAAGGTCATGCTATCAGAGATAAAAGTAAAGTTGTCCAAAAACTCTGAAAAGTGCACGAGACACCACAAAACCCTACTAAGGGAACTCTTTTTCTCAAAATCAAATGTTTTTGTTACATTCTGGAAACCACATTAAAAAGGCAAATTCTGGTTAAAACCGAAGACTTTCTTCTCTCTATTATGTGCTGTCTGTAAGAAAGAGCATTTAAAAGATCCCTTACTGCTAACTAGAAAGTGTACCCTATGTGGCAGATGACATTTCTTTGAAAATTATGAATTGCAAACAAGTTACATTTCACACCTAATAGCCACTGAATAAACAATGAGCTGTGTGGTTAAAACAATTCTTTGTCTTCTCTCATAAACACGTAGCTAGTAAGAATAAAAGGTTTAATAGACATATTCAAAATGCTTCAATATTAATGTCTGTTAGAATACATGCCAACATTGAGAACTCCGTATGTTCATAAAACCATCTGTGACACTAAAAATGACAGTTATTTACAGCATTATGTACACATTAGGATAAAACACAGTTCGGTTCACACATTCGCACACACACTTGTTACATGATAAAACATTTGTGTTCCTCAAACTGAAAATTTAGCAACACATTTAAGCATGGTTGTATTCTGAATGTGACCAAAGGGCTACTGCTCTAAATCATATGCATCTTAAACAACCTTTAAACAGTTTTTTTTTAAGTATGGTAATTTTACATCTTTTTGAACAAAATCAAAGAAATGCAATTTCAAAAAGTTTCATAAATATTGTATGATTCTTTTGTGTCATAATTTTAGTTCCCAGTGACCAATACCAACATCTTCTCTTTTAGATAGAAATGTGTGGTATTACATCGACAGCTTTATGCTAGATATTTAAAGTACTATTTCAAACCATAAGTATATTAAACGACTGTTTTGGTTTATATTACCAATATAAATTTTGACTTCAAAAGGTTGCAGAAGAAAAACAAGATTGTTAACAGACTTGAACGTTGTCATCATTAATGTATTTTCATTCTTTAAAAACATTTTACCATTGTCTTGCACATGAATTAAATAATGCAATAAATTAGAAGGTGATGAATTGCAAGTTATTGATATTCTTATATAAACAACTTGTGCACTTCTTGCATACAGATGAAATATGCACTACCTCTAGGTTTCAATTTTTACAATCCCTCCAAAACAAACTGTCATTTCAGTTTCAAACTCATCCATATCACACAAAATATTTTAATAGTTACTTATGCCCTAATGTTTCTTCATATCCTGGAAAAAGGGAAATAAATGTGTAACAATGGACAACAATATATAAAATTCGTATATAAGATAACATTTACAATATATTGTTCAGTATTTAACTACCATCTGTAGTTGCCATTTGACAAGATATTACACACAATGATTAACAAACAAGAGGTAGGGAACCCACAGAACCAAGATAATAATGTAAATCAGGCTAGAGGAAATATCTTTACATTAAAACAGTTCAGCAGAATGACAGATGTATGGACATTGGTGAAGAAAATATTTTGGCAAACAAAATACTTAAGCAAAATTTATTTTCATAATAATAAGCCAAACATATTTCCTACATATATTAAACAGATTTATTTCCCTTATATAAATAGAGATTTTAGCTAATGAAATGTTGCAATAAAGAAATATATTTAATAATATATCTACTTTACCATCCAGAAAGAATTGTCCAATAAGTTTATAATTATGTCGTGATTTTATATGCAGAATTTTTAATGTAAAACTAAATTAAGGTTTAAATCTATTTTAAATATTTTGTTTAAAAAATAAAAAAATACTCCCGTACTGGTCTCCAAACAAAATGCTGACCACATCAGATTTGGATGCTAAGACTATAAAGACACAACAATGAGCATCTATATAAATCTAGTAATATAATAAAAAGGCTGTACATTACAAAGCAGAACAGTTATATTTACATGCGTAATATGTACAGAGTACCGGGGGTCACAGACATTCACACCCATACAACAAATCGAATAGACATTAATTTAATAACTTAACACAGCTCTCCATTTTGCTTTCTTCATCTGCTTTGATTTTAAAAGATAAAATTAATCAGCACACGCTATTTTAAAATACAATATTGCTGAACACAATTCTGTTAGAAAAATGATCAAACATGATGGGCAGGAAGCAGTGAGGTGTAGAATGGGTAATGACCAGTTTTAAAATACAATATTGCTGAACACAATTCTGTTAGAAAAATGATCAAACATGATGGGGCAAGAAGCAGTGAAATGTAGAATGGGTAATGACCAGTTTTAAAATACAATTATACAAGACGAATGTGGGTGAGAGGTATACCCACGTTTTTGAATGATCATTTTTGTAACAGTCCCAGTTATGATATTCCTGGAGCTGACCAGAAAAAACTGAAACAAAATCAGTCTGTGTATACAGTAATTACTACGTTTTGACAAACATTTTATTTTTTTATTTTATCACTGAATTTATGATTTTACATTTCTGGAGAAAATAAAGTTCTGAGTTTTTTTTTTAAAAGCAAATCATTTTAACTAAAATAATGCCAGCTACTAACATATTATAATTTTAATAAGGTGGAATAGGTTTGTTTAGCAGTATACTTATACAAGTAACTGAAATATTCTGAAACTAGCAAATACCAACTTTGTTAATACCACTTTAAATTTATTATTTTAATAAGGTGGAATAGGTTTGTTTAGCAGTATACTTATACAAGTAACTGAAATATTCTGAAACTAGCAAATAC
>JAULBS010006967.1:5175-25784 GCA_032355785.1 Symmetromphalus regularis | reverse complement strand
CCCCCCCCCCCCCCCCCCCCCCCCCCCCCCCCCCCCCCCCCCCCCCCCCCCCCCCCCCCCCCCCCCCCCCCGGGAGATCTGGACCTGCTACTGTGTAACCGGTTTGATCTACTAACTTCCAAGATTTATCCACATTTCCACTATACAAAGTTACTTGTTTTCATCATGTCATAAATGCATTAAGACTTTTTTTGAAGAATCAACAAATAACGTTAAAGTTGTGACAAATTCCAATATAAAAAGATTCCTCACATTTATTTACCAAATGGTTACTGCATTTGGTTGATATTCAATGTCCACCTTTTTGGTTTGTATGTTCATTTATGAATATTGCTGTATAATTACGGACTAGTAATAATTGTTTTTAATTAATTCTGTTACGTTTGAAAATTGTACTTTTTTTAGGGGTTTCCCTTTAAACCATGTCTATCCTTTGTAAAATCTTGTTTTCTTCTACATTTCTGAATTATATATCTTAAAGTTGCTCATGCATTCTACTGAAGTTGACATCACAAAATAAAGTGTCTGTAGGTGTCAAGTAGCAACCAATGTCCAAATGACTATGATAAAAATCAGTTTGTTTTCCTCTTTACACAAATAATGTTGATGATAATAAGCATAAGTGAACTAAGATATTGTTTTTGTTGGCAACAGGAAGCACATTGCCATGGAAATGAGCCACTATAACTGCCGTTGTGGGTCATAAGTACAGTTGCATCATTTTGGTTTGGGTTAAATGTTTTAAATATCTTTTCACTAAAGATTTTATAATTATACAGTAAATATTCTGTGTGCTTGATCAGTGTAAACTTGTTCAATCATATTGATAAAAGCATTGGTCCAAATAAGGTAAATTTGCATTATTAACTTTAGGCACTAATGTGCAATATAATGAAATGACATCTAAATGTCGACCATAAAACATTAAGTGTTTATCTTTGAGGAAACTTCTGTGACATAACAGTGTGTAGCATCATTAAAAATTGGAATATAATGAGCATGTATTACATTGCAATATGTAACATAAGATGTTGGTGGTAGTAAATACCATGCTGAACACAATGCCGTCTATGGTAAAAAGATAATTACGTGTACACTACTAGATTATCTGATCATAAAAACTACTTTTCACCTCTAGGTAATTTTTTTATGCTTTATCTATTTCAGCAAATTCAATCCAGCAAGATGGATCAAGTTTTACAAATAAAACAGGACAGACGTTTTGTAAACTCTTTATAACTGTCATTGTTTTGAGTTATTTATCATGAGGGCTATACATAGAGGAGACTGTCGACACCTTTACAGTAAAATTATAAAATCCAACATATTTTTACTCTCATAAAATACAGTGCACGTCATTCTTCTACTTGTACCAGTGATTTTCTCGTAGGACTTCAGTAGTGTCTAATTATGTGTATTGATCAATATAGATCACGTAGTTGTCTGTTTGATACAACCAGGAAGTTTCTACTAAACTGTCATGCATTCTTGTTAACATTTTCAGTTGAAGATTCGGGTAACAAAGAGAAGAGAACAATATAAAGAGAGTGACCCAAAGATAAACTACAGTTCATACTTTTAAAGATTTTATCCAAGTAGACAATTTTCTCAGGATGTTTCATTAAACCTTTGCCAAAATAATCAATTCAGAAAGCAAACAAATATCAATGTAATAAGTGTATATTTATTAAATAACTGATATTATCTGACAGAAACATGGCTTGCATCATTGTTCACATTCAGAATTTTGACCAGAGTATCAGCATACTGGAGCTGGTCACTGTTCTCATATTCACTCATGTCCAAGGCAACAAGACAACTTTCATGAACTACCCGCTCGCTGTCTTTTAAGTACTCCTTGAGAATTTCTGTACATTCAGTCGTGGCAATGGCTCCTAAAGCCTCAGCACATTCGTGTCTGACCATGGGGTTCTCATTGAGATCAGACAGGTTTTCAGAGAGCTGCTTCACACAAACGTCACTTTGAATCTGCCCAAGAACATATGCAACTTCATGGCGGAAAAGTGCACTCTTACATTTCAACCCTGCAGAATAGCAAATAATTATACATATTAGAAGCTGTAAAATAATTATTAAAAATATTTATTTTGTTTTACCAATATTAAAGGTAAAAGAAACCAAAGCCATGTCTGACCATATCACATTTACCAGTAAAATATATGAAGTTTTAATAAATTGGTTCATAAACATATGGTATTAAGTTCCATTCATAAGTATGTGCATCAAAGAAAAAAGCCAGAAAATGAATACAATAAACTTTATATCAGTAGGTTTTTTTGGGGGGCTTTATATTGTTTAAAAACATCACTAGACAACATTGATTTATTAATCATTGGCTATTTGATGACAAATATTTCGTAATATTGACACAGTCAAGCATAAGCTAGCCTCTAATGGGTCTTGAACCACTGTCTTCAGCTTGAGAGTCTGATGTCCTACCACTGGACCACTGAGGCTCGCACATCAGTCAGAAATTGCTGCTGTTAATAATTATGTTTTGAATAAACACTGTAAATAAGATAAACCGTGTTGCTTGGAGATTTAACACCCCAAACAGAATAAGTAACAAAAATGTGTTCACATTACTTTTGATGCTTGTAGTAGGTTAATCAAAAATTATTTTCAGCAGAAATCCATTTTTGACTTCTTTCAAACCAATAAAATATCTTTGTGATAGAAAATTTAACTATGAAGAAATAAGTTGTAATACCTTCTGCCAAAGCTCGTACAGACTCAGGAGTGCCAGTATTTCTGAGTGAAAACATTGCTCGGTATCTCTCAAACAGAGGCAGGGATTCGTCCAGCAGATTCGCCTTCAGTTCAGATACACTCTTGTTATCCGATGCCGGGGCAGGGTCTACAGACTTGTATGGATTTTGTGACAAATTTCTTTCTTTTTCTGAACTGTTCAGCCACTCTATTCTCTTTACTGCAAGTTGGCACGTCTCGGCAACCTGGTCCAAAGTAAAATGCCCAAAATAAAAACCAAACACAATGAAATAAATACTAAATAAAGTTTAGCTTTAAGAAACTTTTATAAAAAAACATTGCATTAATGCTTATAATTTGCATGACAGTTATAAAGGAATAAGTTTTTAAATCAAGGATGAATCAGAATTTCATTATCATCTGGAAGTTCAGGAGTAGGTCTCAATGAATTGTTTTTAATCCAATATGAAAGCTAGTACATTAAGTTGTCTCACATACATACTGTACTTACATATTACTTAAATTAACCAATCCTCTTAATCTTTATCTGTGACTATGATTATGCTACTGGGTTGTTTATTTTGATAGACCACACTAGTTTTTTTTTTTTTTACTTTATTACATCTGGATAATGTAAATGGCTTTTATAATCTGTTTAAACATGATCAACACTTTTTAAATTGTTATGATTGAAGCAACACCTTCTTAAAGTTAAACTGAACTAAGTGTAAACACCAAGGCATAGGACCATCAAGAATAGCTGTAGGCCCCAGGGCTTGGTACTGCATAAGGAAACCTGGTGACTTGAGACTAATAACTTTTTCTTTTTTATGGGCCCCGATGCACTTGCCCCTGCTGATACCCCCTCTCGGTGGACCCGACAAAGCAGCACATTTTTATGACATGAGAAGAGATTTTTTTACCTCAATCACTGGATCACAGCTAAACTCCTTCAACACACTTAAAACATCTGCTGATCCAATGGCACCCAAAGCTTCACCTACAAATATAAATAATTGTCAGCTCAGAAAACTCAATGTTTAACATGAATTTGAATTTATCAATGGCATTTCATGAAATATCATTTATGACTTTCAACATCAGCTACTGAATGCATTTCCAACACAGTAGTGATAAGTAAAAATGCAGTTATATTTGATACAAGTCTTTCTGATCCAAAATTGATTCATGTGATAATTAATGCTCTTCAACAGGAAGTAACAACTAACATTAGTACAAATAAGATTACACATTGCTACATCACAGTACATACAAGATTTTTTCTGTTGGTATCATGTTTTATTAAAACTAAATATTATTAGAACTTTTATTAAATTTATTTTATTCATTGGAAATTTTGATGAATGTGTCCCTTTTTTCATAAGTTGGTATACTTTAAGAATGTCACGACTTTATCATAGTTTATGGATTAAGCACACTTTGAATCCTCGTGTTTTGTTTTATTCTTCAATGTTTTCAGTTGTAAAAGAAAATAATTTTCCTGCAAGTGAACACTAAATATATAACACTAACAGTGTAATAAAAACATTACCAAACTCAATCCCAAAGGGGAAAGAATTCCAAGTGTCACTCCTGTCCCCATTCCAAAGTATATTTTATCACACTAACTTTAATACTAATACTACATTTATATAATAAAAATATTTAGATTTGATGGGGGTGGTGAGTGTATAAGAACGATTTGAAATGGGATAAACTGGCCATCAGGATTCATCATCTCATGTTAATACCTTTTGTTGGAATTTACCTGCTTCGTGGCGAACCATTGTTTCCTGGTTTTTATCTTGTAAAACTTTCAATAATATTGGAATGGCCTGTCTATCTTGCATTTGACCCAGACAGTAGGCAAGTTCGTGTTTTAAAAGTGCAGATTGGTCGTCAAAACAACCGGATATAGAGTCGATTGCCAGATGTCCACCGATGTTTCTCAGTGTAAATAAAGCTCGAAATCTTTCGATTAATGGTCTCGATCTGTTACCTAATATCTGACAAACAGACATTACTGACTCGTCTTTGTGCGAAGACATTGTTTTGATCTTTAAATATTAATTTTAAAAAATATATATTTCACGTGTTGTTGACAAATATATGTTACCCGTAAGAAATTGTCCACATATCATATGTGGGCATGCGCAATAATCCGAATAGGATCGGAAAATTACGAACTTTGTCGGCTCGCATTCGGGATTCACGAAACTAGTATATTTAGAACAAAATTAAGAACACACATATAGGATATTTCCTGAAACAGAACATATCCTAATTATGAGTTATATTTTTGTTGAATATAATTGCATCTTACTTCCAAGATGGTGAAAAATATTTCTGACTACTGTAGATTAATTTAAGCGTAATAATTATTATGTAATAAACTTCCAAAACATTCTTTTAGAAGCAAAACCTGTGCATGTATTTTAAAGTTGTAATATTTAGAATCAAGACCGACGCCGTTTAAATATTGGAGGGGTTGACCGAACAGGAGTGCCACCAGTCCTTTTAAGGGCGCCTACAACGATATTGTCAACGTACTCAATAATCCTATTGTAAAAAAAAGGCGACGCTGATTAAGGATGGCGGCAAATGCCCCTGTCCCACCCCAACACTGCGCCGGCCCTATCAGAATAGATCTAACAAAGTTTGTTTTGTTTCAGTCGTGTGCTACGTTTTGTCAGTCACATACACCGTGATACACGTAATATCCATACATAGCCATTCTTGCAAATTTTCATTAAGTTGACCTGTAACTTTTTATTGCGACTAATCGACATACTTGTTTCTAAAATACTTTTCAAAAATTCTCACTTTTATCCGTTTTGTATTTCTATCTAAAGTGTTTTCATAGCTTAATCCATTACTGAAATATTTAAGGTTGAATTTCTCTATTCCCATAAAATTGTGTAACTTTTTAATGGGTAAGGAAGTCATAATAATATTATTTCGTGGCAACAGCCATTTTGTGGTGTGAGATTTTCATGAAATGTTTATGCCAAGATGTGGATGTGTGATCTAAGAATGATCACTGTAAGTTGTAAAATTCGAGTTATGATTAATGCACTATTAACGTGTAATTTTAACTATTACTCCTTGTGGTTCTCTAAACTTTATGAATCCATTGAGTTAAGTTCCAGATTAAATGCCCGGTAGCAATTTAACAGGCCTGTAGGAACCGGGATGGGGGAGGGAGAGGGGGTGAGGCTTGTACCCTCACTTAAGAGCTTTTATTCTAATAATTGTAACCAAAATCTGGTATATAGTTTGTACTCAATCCATCAGTGACCCTACCCCATCCCAAAGTCGTTCCTAATATAATGCAAGTTGTTTAGTTATTACCAAAGTGTTCACAATCATTGTCATTTTCCTATTCATACAGAATACTGATTTTCAGAACCCTGCCAAGCCCACCAAAATAAAATGTTGATTGGGTGGGGAAGAGGTGGGGAGGGGGTAGAGCATGTTGAGTAAACATTTTAATAAATGTATGTGCTGGCCTTCACACACTCCTCCATGCATATGGCATGTATGAATAGTAATATTTTTACCATAACTATACCAATGTGAGTTGTCTTTGGGTTAATACTTGACGAGGAATTGGAGTTTGTTTGTGCATCTGTGTCACTGGGACCGTGGAATGTGCTGTCCTGTCTGTGAGATGGTGCATATAAAAGATCCCTTGCTGCTTATCGTAAGGAGTAGCATATGTGGTGGCAACGGGTTTCCCTTAAAGATGTATGTCAGAATGACCATATGTATGACGTCCAATAGCCTATGATCAGATAAAAATCAATGTGCTCTAGAGACGTTGTTAAATAAAACAAAACACTGGAGTCCATAGAAGTGTAATAGAAGGTAGCAATGGCAGACATCGCTCTAAAATCTACCACTTGCTGCAACCTGTCCAAACCCTCCAGATTATCCTAGTTTCTGTCTCAAAGTTATCTCTCAATCTCACAACAATAGTCTTTGTATAAAATATGTAATAGTTATGCCCACACTTTACGTTGTATATCAGTGAATATCCTAGTTTTGGTCGTGGGGCATCCAAGGTTCTCACGACAAAAACTGTAGGATATCCAGATACACCGAGTAAATGTGGATATAACATACTTATACGCCCACTTCCAGTCGAGTTATTAAATTAGACTATTACAAATATAATATAACAATAATAAGTTTAAGTTATATAAACACAACAGTGCTGAAATTTGTGAAAAAAATGCTCCCATTTCAGTCCCCCGTTTTCAAACAATCTAAATGATATGTACACGCGTGTGTTTCACGTGCACAACAGTATCATATAGAAAGATTTCTGTGATTTGTGTAATTTGATTGACTAGAAGTTTTAATTCACATTTTTACCAATTCATTTGATTAGCGAAGTAGGATAAAGAACTGGTTCACAGTGTCGATGGACCATGGTTCAAGTCTTCATAAGGCAAATTATTTTAGTTTGCTTTTGATTTCTATATACATGTTCTATGTATTGTCACATTGATGTTATAATAATATAATGTTAAGTATGCAAATTTAATGTCTGTGTGTAATAAGTAGTGTTAGATACCTACACTTGTAACTGAAAAGTGTAGGTGAATACACCTACACTTTAAACAAAAGAAACGAAGACAACGAAGACAGAAGTGGGGTATAATAAATGGTGACCTCCAATACTTCATGGTTTCTTTTCTTCCCCTCTCCTATGCAAATACAATAAACGTAATGCATAATAAGCAGATTGTCTCCCTTTGGTTACTAAAAGTACTCCCAGTATACACCACCATTTCCAGTAGAAATTCTATAAACTTTTTATGCAATAGATGCTTCGAGCTCAAAGTTAACCTCTTACTAGAAAATCAGTTGAAAAGAGTTAGTTTTATGATCTATGTCATTAAAAAATTCAAACTCCTGTTAGAACAAAATAAACACGTTAAAATAAGCAAGTTTTGGTAACAATACTATTAAAATTCTTTGAGTGCATTTCCAAAGGGAAACAACTCATTGTGAAAATAACATCGCAGGAATAACCTCTATACCAAATATAATGGTCTGCTTGTACTAAAATGTGTAAACATCAATTGCTGTTGACAAAAACGTAGTCTATGTGGTAGGAGCTGGTTTAGTTTTGTAATCTAAACCATGTGGGAGTGGGATGTAGCTCAAACGGTATCATATCTGCCTTTGAACTGGTCGGTCATCGGATCGATCCTTCTCAGTGGACCCATTTGCAGTTTGAGTCATTTTCCGTTCCAACCAATGGTCCATAAAAGACTGGTATGTGCTATCCTGTCTGTGCATATAAAAGACCCCTTGTTGCTTATCAGAAAGAGTAGCCAATGTGGTGGCAGCGGGTTTCCTCTAAATGCATATGTCAGAATTACCATATGATTGACGTCCAATAGCTGAAAAGAAAAAAAATTAACGTGCTCTAGAGGCGTCGTTAAATAAAATAAACTTTACTTTACTAAACCATGTATAACAATTACAATGTCATACATTTAATATAGCCAATGAGTTTTAAACAATTAGCAGTGATTATTAAACATTGCGTTCCTTTTCAATAATAACTAAATTCTGCATATCATCTATATATAAATGGCATTTTGAAATGTTATAAAAAGAAAAACCATGAACTCATTTACTAAGAACATTTTTATATAAAATTTTCTTTTAATGATTGACCATATGTAAATGTACATACCAGTACTTACAAATTTTAAAAAATGAACTTTAAACAGTTTTTAAAAAGAAATGAAAAAATGCTAAGTTGTTAAAACCATTAACTTTTACACATAATGGATGAGTTTACTGCTAGTTCTACGGTTTCAGAAATCACCCATTTTTTCCTGTTTGTCATATTAAAATTAATGTTCATCTTTTCTGTTATAAATACCAATGAAGATGTCAAATTACATTATTATTATTATGACAACAATGAAGTAACAAGTTTGTCTTCAAAAAATATTACACTTTTTTAAATTCCATACTTGGAATTGGACCTACTATTTCTCAAAACACACATTCATTGCTCATTTTAAGAATTTGCAATTTAGTTGCAAAACATAGTGTACAAAAAAAATATTTGTTTTCTTTCATAAACATCAAATAACCACCAGTATTAGTTATACTAGTTCACTGAGGTCTGTTGTGTGGAGTCGTTTCTTCAAATGAGCACAGACAATTTTTCCAAATTGTGGTCTACCCAACAGCTGGTATGCCATTGGCAGAAGGTGCAGTATTGTTGAATGGAATGTTTTTCCACCATAAGTAAACAGATCTAAACCAAGTTCAAGACCTTCTCCATAATCACATTCATCATTAGCAAACTGTATTAGAGTTATCAGCTCTTGAAGAGGATCGAAGTTTTCATTATGTTCTTTTTCTGACTTGCTTTCAACAATTTTCTTGAACATCTTTTTCAGATCAGCTACAAGGAAAAACAAAACAATAAATTAGCTTAACTATAATAAATTAACCCCTTATTAATGCTGTCATAATTCAAAGAATTGGTCAAATATTGTATTTTAAATAATTATTTACATTATCAAACACATCAACTTTTATTTTAATGCCCCAAACCCACGCAAGTGATAATGTTTTCATAGTCCTAAACTGTTTTACTCACAAAACATGTAAGTTGGAGGTTTCATCACACAATAATTTAATTTAATTATTTAAAATATTGCCAAGATGAAAATACAGACACTTGTGAACAAAGTTTTCTAACTAACTGCATAATTAAATTATGTGAAAACATAATGACAATAGTTTGATCTAACAGTGTTTACCTGGAGTTTCTGGAACCTCCCTGTACCCAACTTCATTTTCATCCACAGGTACAACAATGCCAGCTTCATGAAAACTTTTGCACACCACTTTTCTCTCTCGAGCTTTCATTGTTTTAGTTCTTAAGTCCAATGAATAATCTTTACTTTTAGCCCAGTCTATTAAACTCTTTGAAAGTTGTTCCAATTTTTTCTTCTTGCTACTGTCTGATGATTTCAACTCTTCATCTATGTAATACCTGTAAGAATAAAATTTAAAACAGAATAATATGTATTGTGGACAAATTAAGACATCACCCAAAATCGTCTTCCTAGTCCCTGAGTTTATGAATAAGATATTTTTACAAAAATATTAACATACTGCCTTAAAATTTAAGTCAAAACAATGAATGAAAACCGAAAATGTGGACAGACATATGAAATGTTTGAATGAAATTTTATAACATCAGGGGTAGAAATTAAGAAATTATTTTCACCCACCCGGGGCACTAGTAGTCATAAAAAGTTACTCGTTCCCATGAAAAATCATTAGTCACCCCAGTTTAATTTTAAGATTGGAAAAATATCTACTGGCCGGGGGTCTAGCATTAGTAATCATTTACTCGCCTTTAGAAAATTTGTCTCGCCTCAGACAAGTATTAGTTTCTATCCCTGAATATAGTCTTATTGCATGGTGGCAGACTTAAAGAAATATACTAGTAGTGTTTTAATCGCCCAATTTTAAACTGAGAAAATACTAACTGGATGACAGAATGACAAGTGTGTGAGGTTCAAACTAATGAAAATACATCACAGTGGTGTACATTAACTTCTTTCAGATACTGGCCAGCCAGGCCGATAACATGGCAAAATGAAAAGCCATACAAAGCAAAAATGGCATCTGTAGCAGACGAAATCTGTGATGTTATTGTGGTCCCAGTCACCAATTGGAGTTTATTTCTGTGGTTCACTTTGAAGAAACCTGAGGTGGCCATCCGGGTGGTTTATTATCAATACTGAACTCTCCTGACTCGATTTGAACCAAATATGGGCGGTTGACCACTAATCTACACCCCTGAAATCAGAGTTAGCTCTGCCACTGGCCAACTGACAATTTTAAAAACAATTAGCAAGTTTTATTTGAGTTCAGCAAAAGTTATTTTAGCAAAGAAAATGTTTTTGTTGATTTATGATGTTTTATAGACAACTTGACAAATTTTATTGTTGAGCAGGCCCTGACAAATGAAAACAATATATGGATTCCAGTGAAGTTCAATAACATAGTGTGTTACCAACTTACTTAACTGCTGCAAACAGGTTCTCTCCCCTTGGTGTAATGATGCCGTTGTCCTTGGCACAGTTGGCTGCCACAAATACTGGCAACTTCTCGGGATCGTCTCTGCAATTAAATTCAATATACTGTATTATTACATCTCACTTTTGTGAGACTTTATAATTTCTTTATAATTGATATAAAATCTAATTTAAAATTACCTAGGCAAAAATAGCGAATTCAGTTTTTGCAAATTTATACAGGTATTGCTTACAATTTTAGGTTGGAAAAAGTTTTTTTCCAGTGAAATGTTTTCAAGTTACTTGATTGGCAGCAATAGTGTAATGTGACAGTGATATTAAGGAAATGATGGCTGTTATCGATTGATAATTTGGTAGTAAATTTGATTTTTAGAAATTGTGACAAAGATGGAATTTTAATTAATTGTCATTTTGTACACAAACTCAAATCATTGTCAATGATTGTGACATGTAAGTGATGGTAATGGGGTGATATTATTAGTTGTTTAACACACACATACCCCCATCCCCCCACACACACACCTCCCACCAAGCTCAAAAATGAAATATGCTATTGGGAGATAATGGAGTGAATGCCAGATGCTGAATTGTAAGAGTGCACATGTGGTAGTCTTTGTTGATTTTTTACAAGCCTCTGAATCTGCTGGTAAGTTGGGCAAAAAACAGTCCTTTTGTTTTTGTTTAGATTTTCCATTCATAATGTGTGAAGGAAAATAATGATTAAGAACCCACACAAACTGACATTTGTCAAAAATAATTTAGTACTCGTAGTCAATAATTTTCTAAACCAATTAATTCAACATTATTTTAATGCAGCTTTGAAATCAGTACTTCTCGTAATGTGAGTGGATATTGTGTTATAATCATATCATCACTATACTGCATTGTAATATCCTTTATATCCACTATATATGTTATAATATCATCTAGATCCTTGTAAAGTTTAAAATTGTAAAAATTCTTAGGTGAATTCTAAGCGACTTTTGTCTTTTAAAGCTACTTTTCTTGGTGTATTTAAATCTTTTATCATTAATCTGTCAAGAACTTTCATAATATTGCAACATGAAGCCTTTACCTAAAGTATCCTAAGTGCATCTGTTTGTTATCATTTCCTCTGATAACTGTCAAAAACTCAGGTGGATCGTAGTAGTATCTCCAGTGTCGTAAGAAGTTGGGCTTTTTACCTTTCTTATTTCTGTCAATGTTCTTGTGCTTTCCCGCCAAAATATCAAATGGCCCAACAAGTTGAAACCCCAATGTAGACATCAATGCCTCTACAAACAGAAATGTTTTTGCATAATTATATATGATAAACCGTGAGTTTCAACAAGATCTGTATACAAAGACAGGGAACCTAATAAAGATTAAATTCATAAAGACTGAGTGATGAACACTAAATATACTATACCAACCCCTAAAATTGCCAGTGACAATTGACAAGGCCGTGGAGATTGCCGCAGAGTTTTCATTCTCTGCTGTACTTTTTTTGCCAAGGACTAAAATTTTTGTTTTAAAAGGTGTATATATATATATATTTTTAACAAACTCAGAGTTGGAAACATGTGAATGTTAAAATTGCCATGGACACTATTTCTCCACAGCATTTATTTTGCCGTGGACCCTTTCTTAATTGGAAGGGTTGCTATACATGTCACTCAACAGCAAATGCAACTGTTAGAAACTTCTAAATTATTTACTGAATGAGAAGAAGAATTAATTTTAACAATTTTATTAATAACATTTTTAATTTTAAAAATTATTATTTCTATGAATGTTTTATTGCTACTCATTCTAAAATACCTGTTCATTGTAATCATATGTACAAACCACAAGGATCACTTGGTTCGTGCTTCTCACAAAACTCCCAAAAATCGTAGAAGTCTTGAGGCATTTCTACAAGAAATTTGTTCTTTATATTTTCCTTCACATCAAGTGGAGAATCTGGAGCATCTAGTTCCTCTTCCGTGTCACTGGAACCCACTGTAATATAAGAATAATTTAAAAAACGGAATTACTGAAATGTTAATATTAAATTTAGAGAAAAACAAGGGATTAACTTTTTTCTTATTTCTATTATTACCAAAGAACACATTTGCTATACATTTTGTTGTTATCAACATTATCTAAATTAGATATGATGTCAGTCTAACAATTTTGGTATAGGTTTTATAAGAAGATTCCTGACAAACTGGCTAATTTGAAGGTCACATTTTGAATATGAACATGAGAAACTGTAGATAAAATTACTGCTTGAAAACGAATGATGTTTGAAAAAGTATATATTGGAATGATCAGCAACAGTTTTGAATCTGAAATAATTAGGTTCCCATCTATTTGATTTCAAGAAATCTTTTACATGTTAAATTTGCTATGAAAATTGAAACAATGCTTTGTATTGAGTCAAGTGGAATCAGTAATCTAAAAAATGTTATGGTGTTGTTTTCAGTCTGCATAATACAGGCTGATAATACCAATTGAGAAAAAACAGCTGAAATTTGTTTTAAATGATAACAGAGGTCAGAGGGTATATTTCATGGAAAATAAACAAGAATGCACACATCCTTTTATTGGGAGGTTTTTAGGATCACAACCAAAATACTGGAATGTTTTGTGATGAAGTGAAGCAATCAACTTGGGGGAGGGTTTGGGAGGAGGCAGAGCCCCCTCCAAGGCAGGAACATTTTCTGAAATAGAGAGAGAAATAGTGCATTCTGGAGAACTTTGAGGGTCCTTTTCCTGTAACCAATTCCACTTAAATTTGTTTTTGACTGTCTTATCAATTTATTTTTTTATCATTCATTTCCATTAAAACAAATTGTCTCTAATGTGAATTTTATGAGCTACAGTCATAATGCAGAAGACAAGATTATAGGTGCAGCCATTTTGGATTTCACATGTGACTGCTCTCAACCAATAAGAGCCCAGAGATCCTGAACTGATCATTCACAGAATACTGAATGCAGACCGCTCACTTGTTTTTCAAAACTATTTTTTATTTTCCAGGAAACATTTCTGCCTGAAGTCGGGGTCTTTTTCATTACTTAGAAGAGAAACTGGCAAAACAAAATGGACCTCATCCCCCTAAAAATTATCTCATCAGATTTAGATGATTCACAAGATCGATCCTGGGGCGATAAAATCTGCAGACAATTCTCACCTCTGATAATAAGCTTACCAATCTCATCTTTCGATGTGTAAGACAATGGCTCATCTTCTGCAGATAATGTATCCTTCTTTTCATCTTTATTAGCATCTGTCTGTGAATCTTCTTTCTGCTCTTTTTTCTTGCTAAAGAACTGATCCAAAGTTTTAGGTTTTTCTGCTTTCTGGACTTTCAACTTTTTGGTGTCAGTATCTTCTTCTCCCTGAAAATAAAGCAAAATGATTTTTAAATATAATATTAATATAATAAATGAAAAAAAGAAGAGAGAATAAATTTGATCTAACATTAACAAGTTGGTAATTTCAGAAGTAATGGAAAGATTTCTACCAAAGCACCTCCTATTTCTATCCACAGGCCATGGAATTTCAAGGTAACGATTGTTACCTAGTCGTCAAAATCATGGAACCAAAATTTCGTTTCCCATGGTTTTTGTATCACTGCTGCATTATTTTAGATTAATTACTGAAAAACAGTTTCTGATGAGTTCCCATGATCACCAAGCACAGAACCAAAAAAAGTGTTCCCCATGAAATCCTATGGCCTGTCCCCTGTATCTATAATTCCAACAGCAGAATATTTGGATAGAAAAGACTTCCATCTGATTCCACATTTACCAGTATGTATAGTTTGTTACTTTAAATTGTAAAAAATAATTAGATTGGGGGAGGGGGTACGGGATGAAGTTTTACATTATTTTTTTAATATATTATATGTATTTAACTATTATGTGGATGTTATTAGTATACTCAGTGATAGGTCAATTTTATTTGACAGTTCTAACGAAACATGCCTGCTCAAACTATTGCAATAATACAATTTAAAAGTTTACATAATGAGACGTAATTAGATCCCAATCTTCTGGGGCTGGACAGGGGAAATAACAGTTGTCAGTTACACTATCATGATCATAATAATCATGACTATGAATATGGTCTATCAACAGCGGCTAAACGTAAGTTAGTCACTTTATGGGCGTTTATGGGAAGAAGTGCTACAAGAAAAATAAACCTCTTCGCTTTTTCTCTTTGCGTGTCGGTACTGCTGCAAATGTTGAGGATTAGTACGGTAACAAGCGACTCCGTACTTGCACAAAGGTTTAACTTCCTCACCCCGCTTCTTTTGGGTGGCCATAGCAAATTGATTATTTTTGGTTTATTCCACCAATAATGTCAGAGCACCCATATTATCAACTGTTCGACAAGTAGGGGGTACATATTTTGTATTAAACATATAAATTAATTGAAATGCTACTGTCATCTAAAGTATAGATTATATCGAATTTATTTATACGAAGGAACAATTCTATATGATTAGCAGTGTTTAAAATTAAATGAATATGCATTAAATTTATACTGTAGTAGAAGAAATATTATACAACTCAACATAATGGGGACACTTTTTTTTATTGAAAATATGAAGTTTTTCCATTCATTCAACGATTTTGCGAATAGTACAAACCAGTGTGTATATCTCAATATCAATATAAACTATTTATTTATTTGTTGATTATTTATTTATTTATTTCTAACTTTATGGTAGGTTTAATATGTATATATATATGTAAATTTTCTCCCCTGCCCTAAAAATAAATAAACAACAATAATATTTAATATATGTTTAACTGCCCCTCAGAACAAAACATTTCCGACATCGATAATGTTTTCAACGAAAAGATACGAGTTGATCCGATTGATTGTTTACATGGGCGCCTTGGCAAAATGATAGACTGTGCACATTTAGTTGCTAGTATCTAATTGTCATAGAACGGAAAAGCGTAGCGATAAATGTCTAACGGTGGAACAGTTTATTCAGAATTTAGAGAAGGAAGAGAAATTTAACACCCTAACAGATTATTTGTTTGATATATAATAATATTTATCAGTATGGTAAGTTTTTTAAGTCCTGCTTTATATAATCATAGTTTTAACAAGTGTATAGAACTATGTTTGTCATTAACCATCAATGTTTATGTTATTATTATGTCTTCCACTTTGAGATTTAATCAAATATTAGGGCAGGTTTTACAAAGCGATTTGTCATATAACTGCGATAGGAATCGTCCACCTCTTAGGTCAAACATATCTGTATTTGGTCTGCAATCACGATACCATGTAATTCTTTTTGGAGGAAACATGTTTCTGACAGCTATGTGTGATAGTCACAAGAATGGGATGCATTTTGACACTAGCAAATTAAATATAACATTTAATAACACATTAGAAATTCGTTTTATCGCAAAATACAGGCGAGTAAGAAATAAGATTTTTGTTCATTGCATTACCAAATTCAACAATTTAAACATTGATGACATTACATGTGCTGAAATTGCTATGTTACTTAGCTGCACATCTGCCATTGCCGGTACATTTAGTATGATGCAATTTGGTATGACGAGGGTAATTAGGGTTTCCCTAAGGCTAAGATTAATGCTGCTTTTGGAATTACTAGCTAATTAGTGATTAGGTATTTTTAATTCAAAATGAGTTTCTTTAAATTAGTTTTTATTCATTACAAGTATGTAAGCATTTCTCATATTTTGATGCATTGTTTTAAATTAGCAAAGTGTGTAAATAAAATGTATAATTTTTGTTAATGAATAGCAAATTTTATTTTTGCCCAACAGTGGGAATAAACAAAGCCCACAACTGTGTCCAGGTAAGGATTAGTTAAGACATATTTGCAGACATTATAATATTATACAACTTGTAATGTAAAACAGAATCTGTCATAAATAACACATTTTGTGTTTTGAGACAGGATCTTACATCACCTTGTATCATGCTATGATCTCTCAGAAGTTTATTATGCAATTTTATCTTTCTGTATTGAATTTTTTGTTTATTTTTCAGCCTTCAGAAAATGTTCATGTAAAGGTCATCGCAAGATGTAGACCTCTTACATCTAGTGAGGTTTCAAAAGGAAGTAGATCTGTTGTGAAAATATCGGGTGACAAAGTTATTGTCGATGCTGCTGGAAAAGTTGGTGGATACCTGCTTATACATTTTAAGTTACCCTTTCAATGAGATATGTATTTAAAAAAGATTTTATATTGGTGGGAACATCCTTAAAGTAAACAAAATAAAAACTTTAAACTTATTTTATCAGAAAGGAAAATACTATAAAAACAAACTGATGCAGTATACTGCAATACATATCACGATACTTACATATCACTGTATGTACATATCACAGTATGTACATATCTCAATACTTACATATCACAGTATGTACATATCGCAATACTTACATATCACAATTATTATATGACTTTGTACATATCATTGTATGAAAATACTGACTTTGCATGGATTGAAATAATACCCTGAAACACTGATTATTTCAACTTCTACTTAACTATGTATGTATATATTTCTCATATTTATTCATGTATTTGCAGGAAACCTCTTTTGGATTTGATGGAGCCTATTCTCCTGATAACCGTAACGTAAGTGGTCACAAATTTACAATTAAGATAGCTTTCCAGGGCTCTTGATGAATTGGGAACTCGAGTCAAATACGTGTGAAATCATGAAATTGACGCGCAGTGGCGAAGAGCCCGGGTCATAGTGACGCACACTATTTTATTGTTTTGACCCTTTATAACAAAAATAAAAAATAATACTAATACTAAATAAATAGGAAAGAAAGAAGAATGGATATTTTCATACTTTCTCATTCTATTTTTAAAAGATTTCTTTTCAATTTACAATGTTTGTTACAGGCCAAAAAACTAATTAAAACTTATTAAAATGACCCTGAAGAATCTGTAAAATTAAGTTCATGACCCTCAATTTTCGTCAAATGACTCCCAAAGAAGTGACCCATGAATCACTGACCCCTAGATAAAATTTCCCACCGAGAGTCCTGATTTTCTGATATAAATATGTTTATATCTGCTTTCACACTAAAACAAATAGCTCATTTCTAATGTGTTTAATTGTAGTAAACAGTAAAACTTTTAAATTAGTAATACATGTATATCAAGTGTAATATGTATTGAATCAGAACAATTTAATTTTTGTGGCACATTGTTTCTTTATATCATGGTTTGTAAGTTTCATGAAGTGGAATCTATTGTTAGTCTGTTTGAATGCTGCATTATTGTTAATGTATTTTGTTTTTCTTTTGTAATATAATTACAGAGTCAGATTTACCAGGAGAAATGTGAACCATTCGTTCATCGAGCTATGGAAGGATACAATGTCTCCATTATTGCTTTTGGAGCTGTAAGTCTTCAAATTTGTTTCTTTGTAATTAATTTCGCTATTTTCACAGTTTATTAGTTTTTAATTTTTATTTGTTAAATTAAAGTGTTATTTCAGTGTGAAACTGTTTCTGACACTGTGGTTTATTTTAAGCTTGGATGCTGTGTGTCAGAAAATATTTTCTTAAAGTCATATAAAAATATTTTCAAAATCACATCATTCAGTTTTAAAGTAAGCCACATTGTAATGGATGTTTTCTGAAAGTCATACTGAAACTTTTGCTTATTGATTTTTTGTCTACATTTTTGATTATAAAAGTAAATACTACATTTATATACAAATTGTCTACGTTCTGGCTGTATTTGTCTCAGTGGTGGATCCAGAAAATCCATTTAGGGGGGCCCCAATAATATGATTCAGATTCTTTAACATTAAAAAATAATAATAGTAATAATTTTTTATAATGTTATTTACATTGCAAAATTTAGGAGGAACATGCCCCTGGGACCCCCTAGGTCCACCACTGTGTCTGGCAATAATACATAGGCTTTAGAAACTTGCAAAAATATCACAAAAATTGTCATAAGATTTGTATTTAAAAGCATTCTCGTGATTTTAAAATCTTAAGCACATTGCTTCATGGAGTTTGGTTAACAGTGTAGTTATTGTTAATTGTAGACTGGTTCTGGAAAGAGTTACCTCATGAATGGAAGTGAGAGTGACCCTGGAATTGTACCACTTGTAAGTATTAACTACGTATTCTTTTTTTCAGATCTGAGCAGAATATGTGATATTTGCAATTACCAGAATTCTCAAAAATACACAGGATATGTCAAATATTACTTTTATACAGGCCGTTGTAATCAATGAGAACAAAATCTGTTTTCTGAAATTTATAGGTCACAATTTTGCTGATAATTGGTAAAGCTTGTACATTCTACTCTGATCTCAGTATTTCAGGTTTGAGAATTTCCTGCCGTTAGGCAGTTTCCTGACTTCTGGGGATTGATTTTGCCACTTGTCGCACCATAACCCCACCCATTCATTATATGTTCCCTCGCAATGACCCTCCTTTTTAGATCTGACCTGTTCTCATCCATGGTATTTGTACTTGTACCACAGATCAAGTTAATAATAGCTAGTCATTATTGTAATTATCACGTTCTTTGGAATATTACACTTAATACATTTGCTTTGTAAAACATTAATACTTAAACCAGACTGAGTTGCCCTCATAAAATGTTTTGGTGTGGATTGTGATGATGTTAAACAAGCCAACAATGAGATATATTTTTAATCTTTTAGCTGAATCAAAGCCTGTTTAAGCAGATAGCAGAGCGCACTACCAAAAAAGAATTCCTGCTGACTGTATCTTACTTGGAGGTGAGTAACTGTCAAACAATAAAATATGTTCTATTAATATCATGAGACATTATAATCTGTTACAGTCATAAATAATGTTTTGATATTCACCAAATACCATATCCCTCCCTCCCCCGTTTCCCTTTCTTCTCTCCATCATCCTTCCATCCATCCATCAGTATTATTAGCTTAATATTAGGTTTTGGGATAGTTGTGTTGTTGATGTTTATACTGTGGTTTTCAAC
The DNA here is from genome assembly GCA_032355785.1 of Symmetromphalus regularis. Classification (NCBI taxonomy): domain Eukaryota; kingdom Metazoa; phylum Mollusca; class Gastropoda; order Neomphalida; family Neomphalidae; genus Symmetromphalus; species Symmetromphalus regularis. The sequence goes on along the minus strand of JAULBS010006967.1, from coordinate 5,989 downwards.
TTATACAACTTTTTAAATTGTAGTTTTGTGACATTTGTTTTAAAGATTCTTGATGAAAAGATGACTGATCTACTCAATCCACATACAAACCCCATGCAGATACGCCAACACCCACACAAGGGCATGTAAGTTAAATTAAACCATTTTGTAAAAATTTGCTCAAATCATCTTTACTCATATGTTTGCTTTCAAAGTATTTTTGTTTGTGCAATCCCTCCATTACAGTTGAAATTAAGTAGTTTGTATTTATTAAACACTGAAGGGTCAGGATAGAAAAGTTTAGATTTTCATATTTGAGTAAGGTAATACTAATACTATTATGTTAATTGCAAGATTATATATATATATACTATTAATAACGGGCGAAATAAATGATACCAAGGATAATTTAATGATAACTCTGAGGAACCACATAAAATTTTGAAAATAACATTTGTATTTGTAAAACAGATGTATAGTCAACATAAATGTCATAATTTAATTTAAGAAGCGATGAAAACAAAATCTGCAGAAGCCTTAAACAAAATATCTAAAATATTTTATTCTTATTTTTGGTATCGTTTCTTTTGCCCGTTAGTATATTAAAAGCAAGGTTAAGCACGTTATACATGTTTGTGTTTGGTGTTTTCTAGTTATGTTGACAGTTTGCCAGAGATGATAGTTAGTATATTAAAAGCAAGGTTAAGCATGTTATACATGTTTGTGTTTGGTGTTTTCTAGTTATGTTGATGGTTTGTCAGAGATGATAGTTAGTATATTAAAAGCAAGGTTAAGCATGTTATACATGTTTGTGTTTGGTGTTTTCTAGTTATGT